>DWLO01001443.1:0-14989 GCA_018245335.1 Dalla quadristriga
TCGGAGCCTATTCGTTACAAACAAACAAACAAACAAACAAAAAAATCTTTCCTCTTTATAATATTAGTATAGATGTAGTAGTAGTGGCAGATTGACAAATTCACGGAGAGCTCGTATTTACCTACGAAGTTTTATAGATTATAAAGATTCTAAGTAATACATGTGCCGTGTAGTGGCATAACAGAATTCAATTGTCACCACCCTTTGTCTTCCCGCGGGTTTCGTACGAGGCGACTCAGGGAATGTAATGGAGAATGAGCAGCAGCGTCCTCTGTGCAGCAACTACCACTACTAACTCTACTGCGATCACCAACCCGCATGCCCAGCGTGGTGATTATGGGCAAATCCTCGCATTTTTTGGGAGAGACGGTTACTCCTGCAGTGGACTGTATTAGGTTGTTGATGAACTAATACATAGCACAGCCTTGCGGTGAAAAATGAATATATTAAAGTAGCCTATATAATAACGTGCCTGATTTCACCAACGACCCTATTAATATTAACGGGGTCGGTTAGAGGTTCATTTCTATTTAACAATATTAAAAGGTAACTTTAAGGTAAGAGCCCCTTAAATTCAGGAGTCCCCTAAAGTTAGGGGCGGTTGGTGAAATCGTCATACTGAAATTTCTGCTTTTTATTTATTACTCGACCATATTAACGACGTCCTTTGTATATTTGACCGGAAGTACGCTTTAAGGGAGCGGGTTTTGAATGAAGATCGAATGATCCTTGTGTAAATAATATGTGTAGTGATTGAAAAAGATGAAAAGCAAAAGCGACTCAAGCCACAAACAGGTTGTACTGCTGCTAGGGTTGTCAGGTGATAATAATAATAATAAAATAATAAAAGCCTTTATTGATTCAAGAGCATAATTTACAAAAAATCCTTATTTAATTTAGTTTTGTCCCTGTCTGGGTGCTTGTGTGTGTGGGTTGTCAGATACAGACCGAAAACTACACCTTTCCTTACACGAAAAATAAGAAATCTAGCTTTTATTCTCCACAAGTTATCTTGCAATTACCACCTTTCAGTGGCTCATTGTAGGATGCCTGCTGGAATGGACATATTCCCCACAACTGAGCTCGCAATGAGTGGCCCATTGCAGGGCACCAGGATCCCTGGAATGGACTCCACCACGATACTCCGGTGACTGAGTTATTGGCCAACCCGAGCTGAAAGTTCTTAGACCTTCCAAAGGTCCCCAATCAATCTTAAGTAACAAACGCTGTCGATAGGAAAGAAATAAGAAGAATGAATGAAAATTACTTTGTTTGAGCGTAACGTTGCAATACAAATAAACACAAACATTTATTTAATGTCTAAATATCAATTTCACACTAAATTTGGTCACATGAAAGTAGAGTAAAGTGAGTTTATGTATTAAAGAAGGAGCAGACTTGGCCGCAGTGTAGATATAACTACCGACTTGGCCCGTTATTCACAATTTAGTTTTTGTTTGGGTTATCATTTATTGTTGCTGGCACCAGTTTTGTATTTTTATATCAACATACACTGTAAAACTTGTTGAAACTTAGCCTCTTGCATCGCAGTGCAGTCAGATTTGAGAAAATGAAATTTCAATTTTTTCTATTTTCTCACATCTAATCATTTATCTATGTGCCAAATTTCACGATTCTACCTTTACGGGAACAGCTCCAGAGTTGACACTTCTCAATATTAAGTGCTCAAATTCTAACAGTGCTCTAAGCATCATAAGCTCAATCCATATTTTAAATTTCAAAAGCCTATCTAAAGAGTAAGCAGACATATGAGGGTGTGAAAATCTAGGTGAATCGGTCCATGTAACTAGCTTTTTGGAACTTGGCTTGGCGCACTGCTGTACGCTCAGATTCAGAGTCTCATTTTATCTTAACTATAAACTCTGCCAGAAAGATAGCATTGTTGGTGTTACCTACAAATTAAAATAATTGAAGTCTGAAAACATTTGTTGGTAAATGAACAGACAGTCATCGCCAGGGGCCAGTGACGCCCAAGTTCACCTGTAATCAACCTTGAATAAGACTGTTTAATTAGGTCTTATTATATAAGTTACTTATGCTTCCATCCGCGGCTCTTAGAAAACCACGAACGTCATACGGTTCACAGTCCTGCCGGAAGTTGGTCACAGATGCGTTGCGTTGCGACTAAACCTTTCAGTTCAATGCTATAATTGCTTCACGACAAAAAAGGGCGTGTCGGCAACCTGGCAACCCTATTTGAAGTGGATGTAAAGCTGGATACGGGTGGTCGCGAAGGCTCTTTGCTTTCACTTAGGGCACACAACGACGTATTTATAACCCATTCCGCTGAATTAATACTAAATACAAGCGTAGCAGCAATAAAATACGTTTTATAGGTACCTATATAATGTGCTTAAAGTAGTAATAGTTATAATAATGATAGTGTCTAGTACCTATAAGGTAATCAAATCACAGCAAGAAAATTTAATTATATTCCTAAGACAAAATTAAAGAGAAATTAATAAGTATTTATAACAAAAACACCGTTCAGTTTTTTAATACAAGCTGGAATTTCTGGAGGTAAAGTCATCATGCTGATTTAGTGTGCATTGGCGGAGGGAATAACATAGCAAACGCGTATGTAGTACATTCGGTATAACAGACTTAAAAGCTTACAACGTAGAAAACGTATCAAATCTTCGGATCCGGTATCGAATTATAGACCCTTTGATTTTTTAAATACTACAGGCCCGTTGCTCGGCAGTACTAGGTACTGTTTTTTTGTGAACAGCTCCAACGAAGCGATACATAGTTGTTCTAGGGGTCATCTGCTGATATTACAATAAATAGCTGTTCAACTCCCCCTTTTATAGTTAGCTATTTAACAATGCGAGTTTTCAAATTATACGACTACCGTGACGATCACTAATCGTGGCGCATTGGTTAGCGATCTTTACTGACGAGCTCTGGGTTCTGGGTTCGATCCCCGACCGGGGCAGACGTTTGGCAGATAAGTGATTGTGTTCGAGACTTGGGCGTTAAATCGTAGTGGTTCCTGCTTGTGTCCGCCCCGCGCAGGGTATTTATAGTGTGAGTGTGTAAGCGTTTAATTATTTATTATTATGGCTTAATTGGATAGCTTGGGTTGGGTTGGTTTCTTTGCTTGCCTGATTCAGATTCATAGCAAACGTGTACCAAAGTAAGGCATGGAAATCCTATTATGGTATGTATATTATTATGTATAATTGAAATACAGTTATCCTTCTCATTGATTATGAATTCATTCACGCTTGATGTTATTATACCCGTACGAGTAAGTGTCATGTTAATGTTCCAACAACATTTGTGCACGTACTTAGCTGTATGTTGTGTGAATAATGTTACGGGGGCACTCCACACGGCGTATTTCCCTTTGAGCATTTGTGTTTAGGCAGCAATTGAAAGAAAGAAGGAAAGAAACCTTTATCGGAGTGTAATACTGTAACAAAGATAACAACATTATTACACACAAATACATTATTATACACGCGTTTTTAATGTTTTTATTGTCACGAATAGGCTCCATAAATCGCTGATCCTATTTTAATAAAATTATCAGATACTGTGGAGGTTACAGTAACTCATCGTAAATGCTAACTTCCTTAACTTTATTATTGTTTTATTCCAATATCGGTCAATACTGGACTTAATGACTGTATGTACCCTTTTCACTGTTTAAAATGTTCTGTATTTAGAAATTTCACGCGGACGACGTTGCGAGCTCTCCCTAGTATCTAGTCTCCCTCAATAATAATACAATTGGTGATTACTGTTACAGTGCTTGTCATGTTGGTTTAAAACAATTAAATAGATGTGTCTGATGTATTCTGTAATAAACTCCATGTGAAGTGCAACTATTACACAATAACCGTGAGTAAGCGAATGATAAAATATGCTTACTGATAGCAATCTAATATCCGATACCAACATATTCGATGAATAGTTACGTCACTGGGCCAAAATCTCAGGATAATTATTCAAGGAAACATCCTCTATTCTTATAATAATGTTCAGCTGTTGTTCGAATATTAAATCCATCATATAAGATAAGCAAACCGGCATGCAGTGTCTACTGGCATTCGCCTAGGTGCGTAGGTGAATTAAGTCAACTAATACTTCATTAGTGGGTTAAGTCTAAGGCACTCTAGTTGTCAGTGCACCTCTGCTGTGCAGCCTCTAAATTTTTTTGGCTTTCATCTCGTTATTTAAGAACCCTTTAAGCCTTCTTACTGTCTCCGTGGTATCGAGGAGCTGGATGACGCTGTATGATCAACCTCACGTATATGTACCGGCAACCATACACCTCTCAGGTCAGACCGAAATGGCCCTCGCGGCATGCATAGATGTGGTGGAAATGCCTACCTAGTCGAACCGTACCCTACAGGTTCTACCAAGCCAGTGATAGTACAATTAATGAGTGTACAACTTAGACCATTTACCATTGACCCCCAAGTGTCCAAATACAATATTATTCCAAAATCAGTCATGAGTGACCCTTGAAAAACAGACGTGGAAAGTCAATAGCATCATTATTCAAACACAAACTTCGTCCATTTTTCAGCCAGGCGGGCTAGGGTTACTGAATGGCATTGAGGGATAGTCAGGTCTATAAATGGTGTGGTCTACGTTAATACGATTTAAAAGATTAGGGAACTGTTCAAAGTGAAGCACGAGCTTCTAGCGAGCGACTTCAAATAGAAGAGTTGCGAAGAATTATAGAGAGGCAGGAAAAATTGACAGGAAATGAAAGAAACAATTTGTGCTAAATGATAAAATGCACTATGAAGTAGGTATAATACGCGCCTAATGACAACTAAACCTTCTTCACACAACTAATTGACGGGAGAGGCTATAATAGTCTTTGAAGTCATTCAGGCACCTTTGACAACCAAGATGAATGTCCGTGACTGTAGTATTATAGTACTAGTTTGTCAGCGACCACCCTCTTCCCCCCGAACCGCAAACTGTTCCTCGATAGAAGCAGGAATTGCGTTGTAATGTGAGGTAAGTACGGATTCTGTCAATAATAGATTAAATTAAAAGTTCATCTTTACTTAAGTTCTTCTTCTGGTGCTGTCAGTATGTGTAAGGGAGGGAACTTTAAGTCATAATTAAAAGCAAAATTAAACGCCCACAGAATTAATACTTACGTACGTAAAAAGTACTATGTACCTAAATCACTTGTTAAAGGTCTAGATACTAATGCTTATCTGTGATGGATGACCATCATCGTCGACCATCTAGTCGTTTAACAAGTGATTCCATCCACATGTATGGAAAGATTAAGGTGTGTATTAAAATAAGTATATAAGTAGTTTGCTATTCAGCGGGGAATTGCCGGCAGTGTTCTGGGCACCATGCCATATGGGGGTTTATTGGATACATAATTTGTAAATATTACTTTTGAATTTTAGTATATAAGTTAGTTAGATTCTGTTTAATTTATTGTCAGGGTAGGGCAGAACGACACGCGTTGTTTTAAACAGGACTTTAAAAGTAACGTAGTCTGTGGTGCCAAAGCTCTATTTTAAGCGTTGGGTGTAGACTTTCTGAGTGCTTTCCCGTGCCGTGCTTTAGTTCACTCAGATACTCTATTCCACTAACTTTAAAGGACATCTATTTCATTGGCATGTGTGTAGATGTTGCGAGGCTGAATGTTCAGACCTACTGTTGTTAAGTAGGTAGTCAGTCTTCAGTCTGAGAATAATCCTTGCAGATTACATTTATTTAATTTATTTTACCCTTTATTGCAAAATTTGTCTAGGGATTAGAAAGAACGGACTTAAAGCGTTATTCTCCACCAACTTGTGGCAGGTGCTACATGATAATATAACTACTTATCAGATTTATATATAAATACGGGCTACACAAGATACATAATTATTCTTAACACATAAATATATATTACCTACCTATATATATTATAAGATAAATAAATAGGTACGTACACCTCTGTAAGCCTAAATAAAAGCAAAATGAGGTTTAAGTACATTAACTGTACTAACCTGTGTACCATTTCGGAATATCTTCGTCATTACGGCGACATATACTTAGAATAATAACTTGATGTAGTTATTGTTCGGAGGATACTAATGTGCAAGATTTTTCATCAAGATTACTAACACTTGTAGCACCATAATGTATGACATTGACAAACCAGCCACAGTCTATAGTCGTCATAGCTTGTTATTTTACAATAAGCCTACACAATTATAACTAAATAAAATATAAATCTATACATTTTATAATTTTTCATACGGAGACATACATATAGCCATAAGATATATAAACAAATATCAAGGAATTTATAGTTGTTACTTATTGTAGAACTATTTTGCGAGGAGAATAAGGCCTCTCTGGACTGGTCAGAGTGTGAAATCTAGAATGGTAAGCAGGGCGAGCTATTTATTTTATTTTTAATACAATCTAGATGGTCATGCTTTAAGTCACTGCATATCGATTTTGTTGTTTTACTTGTTGGATAAGGGTATTTATTCTACGCGTTTCGAAGCCTCCTTGAGAATTGCATTCTTCGATGCAAAAAAATCGCAACTATATTAAATAAACGAGTTCTGCAATGGTTGATGCAGAGTAGTCCGATTTTCCTTTTCATATTTTCACTAATCAATTAAATCTGGTGTGATTTTCAAAAATAAATAAGCTCATATGTTGGGTAACTTCAATGAATTTTCATTTAGGTAGGTACTTATGCCTCCTTCTCTTATAAATTTGGAAGTGAATGGATCAAAGCACAAATTATTCCAATCTAGGTGGAACGAATCAAATTTGGTTAAGTCTATCCCGTTTTTATTTAACCGCAACTATAGGAAATCTATACATGACTTATTGAACAACAACTCAACGCGTTCTTATCCCAGAATAACCTCCAATCCGGCTTTCGTCCTTGCCATAGTAGGTACGGCTACTTTGCTGGTACATTCGGTATGGACAATCGACAACTCATCGAAGGGACCTAAAAGGCTTTAGCAACACCTCATGGTGTAGTGGTCGTGCATATTCTACTTGGTAGTCTGTTTCCTCATCATAACTAATGCGCTTTTATGGGTGCCAGTTTTTTGGTTTGAGTTTTACATTAACATTTGGTACTTTAAACTTTCACGTACTAACTAAACTACTAATACTTTCGACTGAAACTAAATATACAATAAGAAGTTTAACTGTCAAAGGAAAGTTGTTACTTAATTTATAAAGTCTAGCGTATCACAATATGGCGTATTGTCTCCAGTCTTGTTCAAACTTATCTTCGATTCCATAACCTTTTTCTGCCACTTATTTAGTGAAAAAAGCAGTTAATAATTTGCTACTTCTCTTACGTGCGCGGGTGTAAGTGAAATGAATACAGTCAAGAAAATAAATATTAATGACCACTTTTTATATGACGTAAGCTTAGTAAATTAAATTCGCCTTCTTCACAATCGTCTCGTCACATTCCCATTCGTCTTGTTGAATAATGATGACCTACATAAATGTTTATTTGTCCAGTTACCACGTAAATCCTCAAGGTAAATTAAACTATAAGAATCTCGTAGGTGAGTATTTACTTCAGATTTTGAGGAAGGAATTATTATGCAATATGCGGCAATTTCGGTCCTCAGGAGTAGAATCGTATCTTTGTCCAGGTTTCAATTGGTACTACTATCTGGACTATTTCTATTGAGTACTAAATGAACCAACTGTTTAATACTTACCACTACGGACTTTTATACGGATCACAGTTCAATTCAAGGTTGGTTGCAACTATGTGCCTATGTGATCCAGCGTACATAAGAGGATGTTCGTATGTTTATTTTGTTCTCACAAGTGATTGCCATATTCTTAAGTATCACTTAGGGCACTCTGGACTCTAGACCGCTAGAAGTGAACCGATGTAAAGATTAAAAAAAGGAGTCTCCCAATGATTCACTTACCCAGGTAAACAAAAGATACATTACACTTCCACGTTGTTCACCTGGGTGACATCATCTAGTTGATTTAATTTGGATCAGAAAAAAGTGGAATAGGTATACTCAAAAGAACGTTGCATGCCCGTTTGCTGCGTTGTTTACATAAAACACTTCATATAGGCATACCGTGTAGAGCTGTTTGTTCTGTGTTCGTAAATATTGCTTTAGCGTAGGGTAGGGTCGTTTTAAGAGAGATAAACCACTAAAACAACGGGTAAATTGATTCAAATATCTCTGAAACGACGGGTTAGTTTGTATCGATGATTACTGGATGCCCGCTAAAACGCGCACGTTGTTTATATGGCTCGTTATGAAGCGGGCGCTAACGCATCCTCGCTGGAACGATCCAGCTATAGCTGTTATGGCTATAGACCGCATCGTTCTCACCGCGCTGCCGCAATTTACGAGATCTTGAATGATAGATAATGTACCCAAATTACACTTCGCGGCGTGCGAACGAACTATGAGCTAACCTAGCGCAGTCTCGTTATGTTCTCAAAAGTAACTGAGAACTATAAAGGATGTCGACAAGCCGCCGTTGCAAGTTCTACACGTACCTGTATCCTGTGCAATGCTGTGCTGTTTGACTTGGTTCATATTTCGCCGAAAATGTGAGGCTTCTTATTTTTTTAGCCGGCAGGTGACCGTCGAGCGAGCGGGACAGTTCTGTTGCCCTCTCTGGCTAGCGAGTCCGAAAGCTCGCGAGACTAGGGATCCAGAGACACATACAATGCCGCACAGTCTTGTGCCGGCTCCGGAGGCGGGCGATCGCTTCGCGTTCAATGCGGGCTTGACACGAGTTGATACGTCAAAAACTTTACGTGCATCGTACATCGGCATGGATAGAATAAACCTTTTCTAAACAATACTTCGTGTGATAAGCGTACATTTAATTTATTTCCAGTAATTTAGTTCTGTGCTGCTTTACTTTAAAGTTTTATTCAGAGTAATTTCGTGTCCTCAGTTTTGTGGAAAGCATCAGAATCGAGTGCATGCGACGAGCAGATCCTGTTGCATCTTTAATAGAGGTGAGTATTTTTAACGATACTTTCTTTATATCTAGCTATAGGGGTGTTCGCCTTGTTCACCAAAGGGCGCCGAACGTCCTTAAGATTTTTTAAATTGGTTGTCTACCGAAATAACTTGTTTAAATTAAATGCTTATGTGGTCGATCTCACTGAAATTATGTGTACGATCTGTGTACGATGGTGAGTGTTTGTTTACATTGGGGTATTGTTAACCTGTAAATGCCGGTTCGTATTCATCTGATAAGTAGGTAGGTACCTAAGTATAATACAATTAGAATTGTACAGGATGAATTGAAATAGACCGAATGAAAAATCGTGTTCAATTAAATGCTGTCACATTTTTATTGATCCTGAATTAATCTGATGTGGGTAAACGGATGTTTCGTGGGTAGGCATTAATTATATCACCCGTACAAGTCGGCATGCGGTAATTGTCACATTAATAAGTAACCGACGGCCAGTATTGTACGAAGTGGTTGCCATTTTTCCATAACAGATCGTTGTAGCATTTTAGGCCTAAGATTAATCGTATCGTATCCATCCCCCCTTTCTGAACGTTTGCGATTATTATTAATGTTCTTGGGAGATAAGATTTCCTTCATTCGTTGGTATCTTGGACTTCAGATGGAATCATTTTTCAATCCATGCTGAGTGATATATCCAATCCCACTTCTGAGCTCGGGGGAAGTTTGCGGGTTATGTGGTCCTATATACTTACATAACATAACTTATTGGCAGGTACACATATTTGTTCGCGGTAGCGCGAACACCGCTAGTGGCGAATTTTATGAGGGCTTTGGTGCTTCGGAGTGCACGCTATGCTGTCGGTCTCGGCTGTTACCGTTACTTTCATTGGTGTTTTACGCTATTATGTAAATATTGTAAATGATGTCCCGACTGGCATCGAACCCGCTAATGGTAAGTACCTCATTTAGCTCAGCAAATAGACGATACATTATTATTCCATCTTACAAAAATACACCTATGGAACCTATAAGTAGGAACTTCATAGCATAAATCTTTTAATCTCTATGAAAATTGTTTCAAGTACAATACAACACAAATATATATAAGTACCTATATGATATATTAGTATACTTACAATTATTATAGTAAATATAAACAATACAATATATAAATAAATAAATATACATATTCCATACATGCGATACGGTATTTTATACGAGTTCTTTTCTGATCATAACCTGTAATTTTATGGTATTACACTCTACTTAAACACACTTAAGTTATTTAAAGTAAGTAATGCTATTTGTAGAAGTTTCTGTGAGAACTGTGTAGTGTTTTCGCCACTAAATACTATTTAATAACTATTTTGTGCGTTATTTACTGCATGCAAGCTGCATTCGCGTTTGAGTAATAGGTATCTCTACTGTAATTATGGGTCACTATCCCATCAAGTAGTGTTACTACGCGTCTTGTGAAAGTACGTATTGCTTATAAATTAAGTGTCTTAGTTGGTTAGGTGGTAGAACCTGTATACGGTTCGCCCGAGGCGGTTCCACCGCCGCACCCATTTCTGTCGTGAAGTTATTGTATTTCTACAATTATGTTTCGGTCGGAAAGGTGTGGATGCCGGCTACACTTATACATGAGGCGACCACCTTAGTCCTGAAGGGTAGCAACGCATCTGTGGCCAGCTCCGAACAGGACCATTACTAACCATAACTAACCGGAATATAATTAATACCGAATAACAGGACTTACAGTCACTAACAGTCCTTTCTCCCATAGTCCTTATACTCACGAATACTGACCAACTAACATTCCTATTCTATTAACATCTCACACTAACTGGATTGACATTCCCAGTTTTGGTTTACGGTCCTATTCGAGGATTGTCACAGATGTCATGGGCGGTAGCGGATGGGTGGTACTGCATGCTCGTTTGCTATCTGAATCATATAAAAAAAATACTTGGGATAATTACCTAAAATAATTATATGTTAAGCATAGGTATTTAATTTTTTTAATTTTTTATTTAGTATCAACTTATTAAGTTCAATGCCGGCTTTAGGAGTCTGATGATCCGTGGATCGGTAATGGAAGCGTGTTATTTTATATTTTTAATTGATTTATTATTTAAAAATGATGATTTGGTGGAAGCTTTTCTTGCCAGGATACACACTGCTTCATAATAATCCAAGCATCTCATCTCGTGGCAAGAATCAAATAAGTACGACTGTGATTCTCTTTCGGATGTACTGATTATGCCGCATGCACAATTTGTTCATAACCTCTAAGTGCTACATAGCCTACCTGACCGTTTGTACTCCGTCGGCAGCCACGAATAAAATAAAATTACAATAAATTGTTGATGGATTTTTTCAATGTATCTTAACTTATTTTATGTAGATTACAATAATATATTTTCAGAATCACTGGCGGTAATTATGTACCTTCTATGTACCCATTTCGTAGTTCGCTTAACGGCTGTGAATCGAATCAATTGAGATTTATAGTCTTTTGGACCTGCGGCCTAATTAGGCAAGGCCGATCCATTGGTGCTTTATAGAACTTGTTCATCTCTATTTTATTGTTCACCCAATGCCACGAGTGGCTCTGATTGAAAAGCAATACGTACCCAACTCCAGATTTTTGACTACTCTCGCTATTTTAAGGCACAAAGGAAGACCTTACCTCTCCATATAAGGCTCGTCATAGCTATTTCTGCCGTTAAACTCATGTTGCTGTTAGTCTCCACCGTTAATTAGGGATTTACGGAAATAGTAACTTCCGCGTAAATTAGTGTTTTTTTTTTAACAACAGCATTAATATAACATTGTAAAACCGTATACTTACTTATAGTAGACCTGCGACACTCTTAACAAACGAACATTTTATTCACGTACTACTCGTACACGAGCGTCAGACTGTCCGCGCACGTTTGGGTTTGTGTGTAACACCATAGGGCTACGTCTGCGCCTGCGATTTGCGTTTGCAAGAAACAACTTCGTAGCAGATACGAGCGATCCGAGCGACTCATTTCGCTGAGATATTGAAACTATTGTCGGGGGGCGTGTCGCTTCTTTACGTAATAATTCTTATTACTAGGGAGTATTCGTGGCAACGTCCGCGTGAAATTTCGGAATAAGGAAATTTTTAAACGTGTGAAAAGTTGTTTTAAATGGGACCCTTGTACTACAGACGCTAAGGGCAAACAAAAAAATCTTTTAAGTAACCGCGTAAATTCGAATAAATCGTCATAGAAATAAACGTAGCTAACTAATTTTCACTTCGATATCTACTTATTTCTCCATTTAAGTTGTCGGCAATTATAATATTCGTATAAGGAGTTTGCAGACCGCTTATTATGGAAATGACTTACAAATATGGCGAACTTTCGTTTGGTGTACATGCTAATTGCAGTTATCCGTAATTTTAGAATTGATCTTGTTTTTATTGACGTATGGTTCTATACAGCATTGTTGTGAATTGTAAGTCAAAGACCTCATTACGTCGAACAATGGAATCGAACAAGCGCTATTCCTAGTATTTGTTCGAAAGCCTGTAAAATTATAGCGCTAGTGGTAATCAAAGGAGAATACCACTAAGGGGAATTTGCAGAGCGTGCTGGCCTCAGTACATACAGATACTCGAGTGAGAAAGAAACAATGACGATAATAATTTAGAATAGGTGCAATGATATTAAAAGAAGGTTAGGTGACTGTAGAGCATTTTTATCATCAACGAGGCGTTGCATTTATTTCGGCATTAAATAACCTGTCTCAGTCTCCGGATCATAAAATCTTTCTCTAAGCAAAATACACTCCGGTAAAAAAAGGACAAACCAACAAACACACTTTAACACACATTTATTTCATTCATTTCATTCATTTCATTCATTCACACTTTTCATACAAGTAAGGATACTTAAATATCATCATAGATTAAGTCTACCGCAAAAAGTTTTTTCATTCTGTAAGTAAGATAGGAAGCATCCTTTTTGACATATTTATAATCGTAAATCGTGATAACCCGGCTAAGTTAAGAGGATGCATCGATCCTCACTTGAAAATGAAGCTGACGGATCACGGACCAATTATGGAGGACCATGGAGATTTAGAATTACAGTGATGCAACTAGTTAATGTATGTAAATGGTGAGATGGCTATTAGGAGCGCGCGCTCGAAAATAATCAACGTATGCGCCAAACATCATTTTAATTTTTATTCACAAAAATTTTTGACGATTTAGGAAAATGGTTTTGTGCATTTCAGAAAGGATTATTTACTATGTTTATGTGTATATGTGAACTAATTCGTGAAAATATAGTAGAGGCAGAGAAAATGGAAAATAATTATATGTATAATTGTATGCTTGATAAAATAAAATCCCGAGAAAATGTCAGGTAATCTGATTTTCTTCATCATAATATTCAAGGAATACATGTTCAAAAATTAGGTTCATAATCCTATAAATGGAGGAAAATTAGTGGAATAACTAAAAAGTTAAACTAAAAACCGTTGTATCACCTTAAGCAACATTGGGAGGCGCTTGGTTGGGTATAGGATGAAATAGGAGGAGTGACCACTCGCTAGTGGGTTTGTCCTTCTTTCACGCTGCGACCGAGCGGCAGATCGATGTGATTTTTTGCATAGAGATAGTTAGGCTGGGGAGTGGCATGGGCTTTTTATTCCCGAAATATGCACGGTTCTGGGAATTTTACGTGGGCGGAGCCGCTGGAAAAACCTAGTGTGAAATAAACTGTTTCATTGTCTGATTTATGGGTGCCTGCTAATAAGAGAAACACAAACATTTTAAAGTTACTGCGTAGTGTAGTATAATAATTCAGAATGAGGAAGAACGGTAAAGTGTACCTTAAATTAAAATACAAGGCAGATGGTGTAAATCATTTAAGAGGATTATCACGTTACGCATCTCTCTCGCTAGCACATTCTAATATTTTCAATGATTGTAAAATTATAGGTACACTTTATAAAAATATGATTCACTATCTTTGTTGACAATAAAATTACCGCCATTTTTAAACATATTTTATTTTGAAATACCAAGAAATGTCGGAAGCAATTCGTAACTCCAACTAATTTAAAACAATTCGTAACTCTAATTAAATTTCTCAGTATTTTTTATCTGTCAAACATTAGTTAAGAAAATTAAAATATGTCTAAAATGAATTTTTTGTTGTTAACGATGATAATGAATCACATTTTTCACGAGTACCCAGACTTTTACAAAAAAAATATATGTGATGAGAATAGCAAACGAGCATGCAGTTCCACCATCCACTGCCGCCCATGAACGTACGAGGGACTGTTAGTTAGTTAGTCCTGTTAGTATTAGGTGTTATTAAGAATATTTGTTGGTGAGTATTCGTTAGTAATCGGACTGTGGGTATTAGGACTGTAAGTATGAGTTAGCCCTGTTAGTAAATATTAAGTAATCGTTAGTATTTATTCGATACGAAGCTGGTCACAAATGCGTTGCTATCCCTCAAGGACTGAGATCACCGCCTCTTGTATAAGTGTAAACGACATCCACACCTTTCCTACTGGAACACAATTGTTGCAAATCAATTATTACACGGCAGAAAACGGCATGGCGGTGGTACCGCCCCGGGCGAACCGTGTACAGGCTCTACCACCTGGCAAATAACGTGATAGTCCTCTTAACAGAATTTGCGTTTGCATGACATTGTTACTAAATTACTACTTGTGTTCTGCTTCTGCAGTTGCAGTAGCGTACCAGAATTACAATTTGTACAACACAGATGATATGAATACAACTTTGCACCGTGCACCTATTCTTATTCTATGCAAGGTTGGCACATCATACATACCAATTCTTTGAATTTATCTAAGAAGCGTGTGGTATAATTTTTTGTAAGTTATAAAAATAATTACAAAAGTTTTCCTAGTGCAGGCCGACCTGACCGTTTTTTTTATTAAACTGTATTTTTGTTATTGTTATTTTTGTTATTTCGTGAACTGCTGAACTACTAACTACTAGCTGAACTGT
>DWLO01001444.1:0-14982 GCA_018245335.1 Dalla quadristriga
CCCACCTCCCCCCAACCGCAGCTCGCCGCACACCCTGCCGGCAAACAAAACGCATTTTCAATTTACAATACAATACAATATTTACATAGTTTATACAGCTGGAATATACCTCTTTTATATGTGTATACTATTCAATGTTGTACAGCCCGCTAGGTTTCATTCAAAGGCGAAGTGATGTACATCAATAGAATTACGATAAATCATACATACATTCTATAGAATTGACGAGCTCTCAGCTCCTAAGTCTCGACAGTCGAATATTGTAATCGTGTCGCCTGTTTGACGGCGTTTTGCAGGATGCACTTTGCAGTGCGCTCAGGACTTGCATGAATTGATTCCTCCAGCCCTTTTCTTCCACCGAACATTTAAGCGAACTGCAAATTACCACCCCTACCACCTACAAGCATCTCCAAAACCCGTACAAAAAACGATACGCATAATCGTTCTTTTTTAATGTCGTAAGAATAGCAAACGGGCGAACCACTGAAGTCCTTAGACCATTGTGACAACTTCGGATGGGACTGTAGGAAGGACTGTTAGTGAGTCCTGTTAGTATTAGTTTGTAAATATTCGTCAGTAATAGGACTGTTAGTTAATCCAGATAGTAATAGTATTTGTCCTATTCGAAACTGGTCACTGGTGAGGTCACTGAGAGGGTCGCCTCATGAATAAGTGAAACCAGCATCCACATATTTCCGACCATAACACAATTGTTAAAAAATTAATATCCCAAGGCAGAAATGGGTGTGACGGGGGAACTGCCCCGAGCTGTGTACAGGGTCTACCACCTGGAACGCTGTACTCTATAAAAAAACGTTTCATACATACCTTGCACAGTATTCAACGTAACACCGCTGCCCAGCGCGACGCCACCACCGATGTTAACTGCGCCGATTCCGATGTTGTTTAAGCTGATGCCCCCCAGGCTGACCGAGTTGCACACGCCCACGCCCACGCTGTTCACGTTCAGAGAGCTCGTCAAGTTGGTGCCCACGCTCACGAGTCCAGCAGCTATCGCGTTCACGGCGTTCTTTGAAGGAGATCTGTGTGTGAGACGTAACATAATTTAATTACGTAAGGTGTAGCATTTTTTTTCCCGAGATCCCCGATTCTAAAACACTCATACCCCTTTCTCGGTGTGTTAAACACCGCAACACTGGAGAACTGGTAACACTGGGAAGTTGTCAAACGTGTGTCAGTCCTGTCCTTCCAAAATAGATCACCCTATCATCACCGCCATATTTTCATAATCCTGTCGTAAAACCTTAAATATATTCAATACGGGGATTCCCTGTGACACTAGACATCACAAATAACGACCAAGACCCGAGACAATCATTTCAGCGGTTTAACCGTGATGAAGTCACTTTCACATTTCTTATATTAATATAAATAATAGATGTACATACCCATCTACCTCTCGTTTCCTCAAAATGGACGGCCTTGGTAGCACGGCAGCATTGGAGATGGGTGTAGTTGGCTGCCGATTCTCAGACAGTGTTTGGACGGTATTCACAATGCTTACTGCAAAACAAATATTGCATCACTTACAATGTTGTTAAAAAAAGGCACATTAATTTATACTAACTCAATATAATAATACATTATCCCATCATGACTGTAAGCTTTTGTTGTTTGTAATAAATTCTACTCGCGGCTACACCCAGGAAGTTCTCAACAACCTGTCACAAGCGCACTTGCATTGCAAAGTACTGTTTTACATATCAACATTTTTAAACCAGTTTAAATGAGCGGAAGTAGTAATTATATTTAAAAACAGGTATTTAAAAATGTTACTTTAAAGAAACAATAAAGATATAGATAGGTATCCGAAATTGGATGTCACAGAATTTAATAACAAACCTGTTTGCTGATGAGTTGGCTGGTGTGAAATCTGATGCGGTGTCTGGTGCGTCAGTTGTGTGGGCTGTAGGACGGGCTGGAGCACGGGCACATGCGACGCCAGCACCGGCTGGTGGGGCGGTTGGTGCGTCTGATGCACCGGCTGATGTATAGGTTGATGTGCCGATTGATGAAGCGTTTGATGAGACGTTTGGTGCGTCGGCTGATGAGTTGGTTGGTGAGTCGTTAGATGAGTTGTTTGGTGAGTCGTTAGATGAGTTGGTTGGTGAGTCGTTAGGTGAGTTGGTTGAAGAGACGTTAGATGAGTTGTTTGATGAGTGGGTTGATGAGTGGGCTGATGAGTGGGTTGATGAGGGGGTTGGTGCGCGTAGGGTGCGAGCGGTCGGGGCGCGCGCGGCACTTCGTAGTAGAGCTGAGGCGGCGCGCTGTTGCCGACGGCGCCGCGCACACCGACGTTGGCCACGCCCACAACTTGCGCGTGCGACTGGGTTCAGAGAACGCGAATTAACATGTAAATCATTATTTATATTATATTTATAAGTACGCCCTTTAGTTCACTTAGTTTTAGATGTTACAAAAATATTGACTAAATTTAAATCTTGTTTCTTGTTGGTTTCTTCTTATTTCACGCTGAAAAGGAGCACCAGATCGAGGTGATTTTGAGCTTAGAGACAATTAATGGGTCAGAAAGTGAAATTGACTACTTTTTATACTGGAAAAATGCACGATTCCCGTGGGAATTTTACACGGGCAAACGCTCACAAACTCTTACCCTCCGCAATAAGATTACCTGTCGCGGGTGACACGGACATACACCCTAGATATTACAAATAACGATCAAGACCCTTGAACATAAAATACTTATCAGTCACATAAATGTGTGCGACGGCTGGGGATCAAGCCCAGGAAAACTTGCTTAGCAGGCAGATAAAAACTGACTGATTGACATAATTAACCTCAAACTGCTGTGTCCGGGGACTTGAACTCATAAGGCGGTTTTTGACTTTAACCATCTATAAAAAGTAATAGAACAAAACGTTACCTTGGCAGGTTGATAATTTCTTTGCAACAGCGGCAATGGCCGCGCCGCTGTGGGTGCGGGTGACGTGCTCGATATGACACCACTGGCTGGATAAATAAATAAAAATATTATAATGATTTTTTGTCACCTACTTGAGTGCTATGCAGATACATGAGAGTGCGCTAATTATGGTGACATGACAATACGGTGAGAAATGATTTCGTCTGCGGGCGACGTGACTGTCAGCCGACCTGTGCATTGCTATGTGAGTGCGCTCATTGGGTGGCTTTTTATCACCCGGCCGGCGAACGCGTTCGGACTAGACGATTGCTTCGTGTTTATTTTTTGTTTGAAAAATGTCGTCTCTACAAGATGAAGATGTTGATAACGAACGAGTTATTAATGATCCGGAGAGGTGAGTGTCGCTTCTTCACGTAGTAATATTTATTATTCTTTGATAGTGGATTTTTAAGGCAGACAAATTATTTATGGTAGTAATTTGCATTTTCATAGATGAAACTGAAAATGGCTAACGAATAAGATAACATGTAATAATTTAACATATCTTAAATTTGTAAAGCAAAGCATTACAAATAGTAAACTACAGTCTATAAAGTGTTGAGAGATTTGTGGTTATTGATAATAGCAAACTTACAAGTGAGCACAGTGGTAGTAGGCAACGGCACGATAGCGGAGTGCAGAGGCGGCGCGGGCGCGGACGCGGGGCGTGGCGTTGCGGCGCGCAGCGGCGCCCGCCCGCCATACACCAGGGCGCTTCGCCCTCGCCCGCTGCCCGACCACGCGTTGTTGTTTGCTGGTACATTCAAATTAACTGGTCTTTGATACTCTTTACAAATATGTATATCCCACAATATTTTGCAATTTAATTTGTTTAGATACCATCTTTTGCATTTGCATGGAAAGAGTACAGATGCAATGGCCAGCATATTAACACATATACTATAACACAATGCAGTTAGTTCTCAAAGCATAGTTGTTTATTATCGGTAGTTATTTTCTTTATAAGAGAGTAGCAATTGGGCATGCAGTGTACCACTGCTCCTATTGCAGGTTGCTGCACCACCAGCATCCATTCTCAAACAGGACTGTAGAAACGGGCTCTTAAGCCTGCTTTGGACAATGTGAATATTTTATTTGCTAAATGTGTCTGAACAGCAAATATAGTCAAGCAGTTTAGTGAGAGCTTTTGTCTAGTGGATGCATTTCGTCCAAGTGGCCTCCACCATGCTTAACTCTCACAAAACACTACTTACTTGTAGAGTACAGTAATGCGAACTATTTTTGGGCAATAGCGAGTATTTTAGTTAATAAAATACTAACCACTTGACTAAAATATCACATAGTCTAAAACAGACTTTAGTGTAAGTTATTAGAAGTTCTATTTTGAAGTTGAGATGGTCATCTTTTATAACTGGCAGTTACAAATTAGTTGGTTATTACATTACAACTTACCCTGGGCAAGCGCGGGTTGCGACGCCGAGGGCGTGACGGGACGCACGGCGAGCGACGCGCCCGCGGCTAAGCCGCGCGGCACGTGGCTCGTCACTGCCTTGTTCGCCAGCACTCCGCCCGCACTGCTCACATTTACACTCGACAACACTGTCAAAACCAAAAAACAGCATATCTGAATAGGTAGAACCATTATACCCATTATGGCCACATAGGTACAGAGTGGTGGTTATGTTTGTGACAAAACAATACTGTAATATATATATTGTACATAAAAAACAATAATCTCGCCGTTATTTTGCCAATAAATTAAAAAATATATAAGTAAACCGATCAATCCAGTGAAAAAATAATTGTATAGATAAAACCTTCACCCACCTGGCAATTCATTTGCATTCAGGCAATGAAATTCATGTAATTCGTTCCAGTCCTGGTTTTCATTTAACTAATAGTAGGTCTAGATTATCTTTAAAGTAGTAGAATAATGGTACATACCTGGTCTTGGGTTATGATGAGGCAAAGTTGGTAGCACTCTGACACTGGGTGGTAATGTGCGGACAGCAGAACTAACGACTGACAGCTGTCCTCCCACATTTAGCACCTGCGCAGCACTCACCGAAGGCGCCACATTGACTTGAGTGTTAATAGCACCAGAGCTATTCGGGTTAGACACCTGAGCTGACAACTGAGTCCCCTGACTTATTATCTGAGTTGCTGGACTCAATATTTGGCCACCCAGGCCAATGAGTTGGGACTGTGAGATTATCTGCGAGTTCTGCCCTATCAGCTGAGAGCCTTGGCTGACGATCTGAGATCCTTGGAGGGTTGGGGCACCACTCACAATCATTTGAGGCTAAAAGAACAAAGATTTTTCAAATAAGTTCAGCTAGCAATCAGACTTTTGATGAAAGAAATAATGATTACAATAATGTAAGTAATTATGCGCAGTGTGTAAAGTAATTATATATAAATATAATACAAAGATTCATAATTTAATATTACTAACCTTCTGAAAGACCAACTAGAACTTTTTGTAAAAAAAAATGAATAGCTCGAAAATTATTGTTCCAAGACTTACTTAAATTTTGACAGAAAAGTAAAAGAATTTGTGTGAAGTATTTATCGGATAGTTACGATATTTTACAGCTTTTTCTATACCTGTGATGCGACGCCTGGAGAAACAATCTGGGCAGCTGTTCGCATGAGGCCTACGGGGCCCGTGTGTGCGATGATTTGACTCGCTCCTGTGCTCTTCGCCTGCCCGGATATTAAATGAGCCATCTTCACTTCAGCATTTGACATACTCTTCACTATCGTGATTTTTTGAGGCGCTGCTAAGTCAATCGGATACATTTTTCCAGTTGTGACTAGCCTATCATTTTCCAAATTGTTACTCATAGTAGAAAGTGAACACCCCTCAATTCTTCTAAAATACCATTTTATGTCCCAAATATCTTCTATGTTTCATTACGGCTTATCCAGTCTTATTTCGTAGGAGAAATTCTTAAATATCACTCCAAAATTCGAACTTTTCAATGAAAGACCCAAGCCTTCCTTCATCAAGCAAGCAACACATTGCATAGACAAGAGTCTAAGACAAGACGAAACGACATTAAAAAAATTAGTTTACGTAAAACAAAACAGTTTGTGTGTTGCCATTTTATAACATTCACTTATTTAAAACCACCGGCGCGGCTACCGCTACGACGCCGCCGCGCCGGGCGACGTGACGCGACGGCGTAAAGCCTGATTTACATTGATCAGGTTTTATGCTAGAATTAAAAATAGGAGGGGTGTTAAAATACTTCATGAGGGTGATTGTTGTCTGTCTTTAAGAAGTAAAATAGGCTGATATCGCAGTAATAAAGCCCGTGGATTGTGTCGTATGTGCGTGACTCTGAGTCGTGGACTTTACGGTATACAGACAGACAGACAGCCTATTGTTATTTGTGCATATTTAGTCTGTCACAGTCCACCAAAAACAAAATAGATAAATGACATGGACAGGTAAAACGCTTTGTTTAATGTTGTCTATGGTAAAACAATAATGGCGGATCATCTGAGTGATGGTGATTTTTCAAAAGAAAATATTAAAACATTTAATAATGAAAGAAGAAGTAGTAAACAATGGGTTAGATTAAATGTTGGCGGGACTTATTTTTTAACTACAAAAACCACATTATGTAGGGATCCTAATTCATTTCTGTATCGATTAGTACAAGAAGATAGTGACTTAATTTCAGATAGGGTTAGTAGAGCGTTTCATGTTAAACACATCTAATTTGTGTCGAATGCTAAATTCCTTTTCTTATTATTTTCAGGACGAAACAGGCGCTTATTTAATAGACAGAGACCCTACGTATTTCTCCCCAGTGCTCAATTATCTTCGTCATGGTAAACTGGTTATCAACAATGATATAGCTGAGGAGGGCGTCTTAGAAGAAGCAGAGTTTTATAATATTACGGATCTTATAAGATTAGTTAAAGAGAGAATATGCCTTAGAGAAACTCGACCGTTAAAAGATTCTAAAAAACATGTGTACAGAGTTTTACAATTTCATGAAGAAGAGTTGACACAAATGGTATCGACGATGTCAGACGGTTGGAAGTTTGAACAATTGATCAATATTGGTTCTCAGTATAATTACGGTAATGACGAACATGCAGAATTTCTTTGTGTTGTGAGCAGAGAGTGTGGAACATCCTTAAACAGTACTGAGGTTGAGCCAACTGACCGTGCAAAGGTGCTTCAGCAGAAAGGGTCACGAATGTGATTGTTTCTGCACCGCATTTACTTGATTTTTGGGACTTAATGTGTGTGAGCTGTGTACATAGATTGTGATGTGAAAAAGTTCAACGTCTTTCCTCGGTTCCAATTACTTATTTACTTTACTTTCTGCTTAGTTCTTTCTTTATAAATTGTGCAATTAGTTATGTAAATAATGTTGATAATTTCTCATACGGCAAAAATACGAGCTGGACATAAATTCTCGGCACTCATTCAAGATTGCAAAATATTCATTTCAATATCACAAATCGAATTATTCATATTGAAGCTTTTGCTTATAAGATTTTACACCATTAATTGAAAGGTAACTAATAATAGAAATAATCATCCTTTACAAACACTTAGAATTTATGTCTGTGCAAGAGTTAAGAAGGTTTAAATTAACTTGTGATTCTTTACTATTCTAATTCTAATATCCATTAAGAATTGGTAATTCTAATTTTGTAATTTTTCAATGATATTAAATTTTACCTACTCATTTTTAAACTGTGGTGAAGTGGGTAACATAACATGGTTTGTAATAATTCTAAAAATTAGCAATAACTTCACTAAAGCAACCAAAGACTGCCAAACCAGTCTTAGCTATAATCATAATGCTACCATAATTTACTAGGCTTAAATGGTTATATTTTTCAGTGGTCAGATCAATAAAATAATTCTGTGTTAGTTACTAAAAAATGTTCCACAGTTATAATAATTACAGGGAAATAAATTAGAAACTTATATTTTCAGGCTACTTTAGGTGGACACCTAGGTAGTAATTTCATTGTATTTATTTTAATCTAGGCCTATTGACCAATCAGACCAGTGAAAGTAAGCATTGGAGCTCATTTACACTATATTATCACGAAAGTATTCCCATGAAAATATCTGTCATTAAAAAATATAAAAACACGCACATTGACGCTAGTCTGTAGTCCTAATGTTAAAAAATTAATAATTCTTAATTTAAAAAAAATATTGTTACTGAATTGTGATAGTTTTATAACACACCTTACATGTTGAGATGTATTTACTTTGTAAATGAGTTTTTAGGGCCAGTTCATATTGACCCAGCACCCTGTTGTAGTAAAGCTGTGGGTAGTTTCAGAGCCAAAATATACGAGAATTTCATCACTATCCGATTTGCTAAAAGCTGTCGCTAATATCGGCCTTAAACGCCAGGTGGATGGCGATGATTCATGCTCAGGCATTATTTGGAAAAAGCTGTCAAATAACTCCCAGCTTTAAGGATATTTTAATTTGCCTTCCGCAGGCATATAATTATTTATAAATTTGCGTGCATGGCCACCATAACCGAAACTATTTGAAGTATTTTTTCTTTGACTGACAAAACCTAGCAACAATGATCCGCACGAAAAACCTAGCTGCGATCTTTTAAAAAAATTGATTAAATACTCTTGACCTGAGACTTCTCGACACTTTGCTTTGTTTACAAGGCGATGTTTTAGTTATCAATGTAAGTACATGAATATTGCCATATTACCAGGTTCATTACACTTTTTAATTTAACCCTCCAGATTGGAACATGTTGTATAGGTACTATGTAACTGGATTTTGTAAAACAAAATCCCCTATTCCTATATGTTGCTTGTGTACCGTCTATTTTTGCAACATAAGAGTTAATTTGTCATTGGAATTTAGTGCTGTATTCCATATTTGAATCGTAAGGTATGCAATGTCAGAGTAAGAAAGGTTTTGAAGGCTGGAAACCGTTACGCTTACAAGAATTATTGAGTCACATACATGCACCATTAGGGATGTTTCACGTGCTGACTATTGATGGATATCATGCTAGTTTTTTCGAATAAATTCGCCATATTCATTTTGCAATCTCTACATCTTTAAAACCACTAGTTTTTAATTAACATTAAGTTGCAATGTGGTCAATCGCCACATACAAACCTAGGTGAAATATCTCTTATGGTGAGTTACTTCGAATTGTACTGTTATCAGAACAAGTTGTTTGTTATTGAACATAAGTAAGTATATAAATAGTAAGTACATCAAATGTACAGGAACTTTTTAAATTTTATACTGATAAATAAAGAAAAATGAATAGCAACTGTTTTGTTAACAAGAAAGTTCAAATTTTAGGATATTAAGACAAAAATGTATGTATATTCATAATTGCTTTATTTCACTGAATAAGTAAACAATTGACTGAAAACGTAATTATTTATTTGACACGCCTTCACATAGTAGTTATTACTTAGTTAATCAATTTTTAACTACATAATATAATAAAAATCTATAACATGATGTTTTAAAAAAATAAAGATTAGCGCTATTTAAACCTTAAGAGATTAAAATTACACAATTAATTATAAAATGTTGCATTCAACTGCATTAAATACAAGTTAACATAAGCATCTTAAGATAGATACCTTTCTGTAAAAGATTAGACTGATATATCAAAATACAGATTTAATTTCACTCATATTTGTAAGGCAATGGGGTTTATTGTTTGACTATAATTAAATATACTTATTTGTTTAATAACAAAAGTGATTATTAAACATAGCTGCTTAGCACCAATCTGCCATGTAGGTAAAGTCAGAAAACAATTTATGATCTCCATTACTGAGCGGGCGAGGCTCTTTTGGGGGTGTGAGTACTGCAGCTTCAGATGTGAACTCACTATCAAAGTTGCTTACATCTTCTAGGTTATTTATTGTTGGCACAAATGGTGGCTTAACTTTACGAAGCAGTAACTGTTCCCAGTTGACATTGCGGAAGAATGCTTGCTTTTTAACATCTTCAGCATCTCTTTCAGATGAACCTAAACGCCTTTCAGGATTTTTACGTAGTAAACGTCGCATTAAAGCGATTGCTTCCAGGGACAATGTTCTAGGATAGCGGACTTCATCATTTACTATTGAATCAAATACTTCCCCTTCATCTTCCCCAGGAAAGGGTGATTCACCAACCAACATTTCGAATATTAAAACTCCAAGGCCCCACCAATCCACTGCTCTTGTGTATGAGGTTTCTGTCAGTACTTCAGGAGCCAAAAACTCAGGAGTACCACAAAAAGTACCAGTTCGATCACCCCAGCCCATTCCTTCTTTGCAAAGGCCAAAATCGGCAATTTTAACATATCCTTCTGTATCTAGCAGTAGGTTATCTAGCTTTAAATCTCTATAAATAATATTGTTCTCATGTAAATACTGTAGGCCTAATACTACACAAGCTGCATAAAATACTGCCCTTGGTTCAGTGAACACATCAGCATGTATGTGCATCATAAGATCTCCTCCTGCTGCATATTCCATAACAAAGCAGACATGCTGTTCTGTTTGGAAACAAGCAAACAGATTTACCAAGAATGGATGTCTAATGGCATTAGCCACTTCAAAAATTCGTTTTTCAGACAGTAATGAGTCTACTTCATCCCTGGCAATAATGTCCCCTTTCTTTAAAGCTTTTATTGCAAAATACTCATTTGTAGGTTTGTACTGAGATAGAATAACTTTACCAAAATGTCCTCTTCCTAAAACACTCAACAATCTGAAACTCTCCATTGACATTTCTCCCGACTGTCTTCTAGAGTCAGGCTCTTTGCCAAGAGTTTCAATTACTGATGATGAACGTGAAGATGATATCCTCATGTTGTTGGTAACTTCTACTATTTGATCTTCGTTACTGGGAAATTCGAGCCCCAATTTTGGTGATGGGGAAGGTGGATATTCTACTAGAGGTGTATTGCATGATGGAGTTTGGGGTTCTTTTGAGACATAAGTGTCTCTAGTATAGGAATCTTCTAAAAATGCAAATGCTTCTTGCAATTCCTTCTCCATTCTTAGAGTAGAGACATTAGGTGGAGGATGAAGAGGTAAAGCTGGTTTTGGTGGAGGCGTAACAGGCAATTGTGGAGTTGTAGGAGCAGATGGTACGCCAAGCGGCCTTATACCTGCCATACCGCCAAGAGTAACATTAGGATTTTCTATTTCCTTATTATCAACTGTTGGTGATTCTAAACTTTGTGTAATATGGGCACTCTGAATATTTTGAATAGACGGTGAGGAACGCTTTAGTAATCTGCCAAGTATAACTGCAGGTATTGGCATTTCTCCATATGGGGATCTAGGAATATTTTTTCCTTGTTGTTTAAATATCTTTCGTTGACGTTGCAGTTTAGGTTTTCTCGAAATAATTGGGTTTAAGAACTTAATCTCAGCAAATAAAAGCCCCTGAGGTTCAAGTTCCAAAGCCATTCCGTGCCTTATATCATCAATAAATTCTTCTAATCTCATAAACTTAACACCACAGAGTCCTCGCCAATCTTTCCAGTGTATGCCTATCTCAAGCTCCCTCGATTTGTCCAACTTGATGGTGAATCTGTAAAATAATAACAATTGGATATTAATTTTTATTCAATATATCCATTCTATTCAATGTCAATTGGGAAGTTCATGTAAAGTAAATTGTCACCACCCCCATCAACTAACGAGCAAGGATCTCCCTCAGAATTAAAAAAGTCATTGCCTACCAAGCTGGCTAAGTGCAGGGTGGCATACTCAAAATACACCTTTCGGAACCTAATGGAAAATGGAAAACTTGGAATGCTTCGAAAGTTTCCTCACATTGTTTTCATTTAGGATTTAATCTCTAATATGACGACCTTCAGATAGCTACAGGTATGTACTTTTTTGGTCTATTTACAACATTTTAAAGAGTTTAAAATTGGGTCTGTTGTCATCTGTGCTTATATATTATCATAGTTTTTGGTGTGCCAAGTGACTAAGTCATAATACAAGTATGTGAACATACCCTAATGATAAGATAATGTAATCATAATATAAAGGGAATCATAAAGATTATAATTCAAGGAAATACACTAAGTTGATTAACTGTGTTGATTTACTTGTTACTTGGTGTAGACATTAAATTTAATTAACACCAGGGGTGGGTTCAGGTGGATTCTATGGTGAAGCAGTTGTCATATTACTGTGAAAGGTGTGGCAGCCAGTCACAATTTTATACAAGATTAACTTCGCTATTATTTTATTATACCTAGAGATCGAACTATAGACAGTCTTCAGGGGTTGCCATGCATCTGAGAGTAGCTCCAAAGAACACCCAACTAATATTAACTTTGTGCAATAAATTGGATGGCAATTAACAATTGATTAGCCACCTGTAGTAACTCTTATAACAGACTTAATTCCTACTATTACGAACTACTACTACTTACTATTATGAACTAATAAAGCTATATATCAATATTACAACTCATTAACGGCCCACTACTGGGCACGGGTCTCCTCTCCTTCATAAACTTTAGTCAACTACAGTCAACTTCAGAAACAAAGTATGATCACTACAAATTTTTAAATACCATAGCATGTTTGTTGGTTTGTTCTTCTTTCATGCAAGAAAGTACAAACAAATTGATGTAATTTTTGCAAATAAATAGTTTATGGGTTATTACTATATATCCCATAAATACATGGTTGCAGTGGGCTGTGATAACTGGATGCAGACAGAGCGGTGGGAAAAACCTAGTATATAAAACAAGAAACCGATTTGAAAGGTTGTCTGGACAAGATCCCTGCCTAGTGATAAGACTGCCTTTTTGTAAATTCTACTGTGTTTTTTACTGCAATTCTTTTTGATGGTGCACAATAAAGACATACCTCTGGTCCCAAGCTTGTTGAGAACAAGGTCTCCAGCTAGTTTGAGCTACTGTGTGGTTATCCAGCTTCATAACTGCCATGATTTCATTGCTTGTATCTTCCTTAATGCTGTATGTGTATTTCATGGAATTGCGAATAGTAACACCTTTCACAAAAGACTTCAAATCAGAAGGGCTAGCCAAGGGATCTCTGCGGCTGCGCCCTGGAACATCCTCTAACAAATCTTGGCATCCCATTAATCTCACTTCCAGAGTGCCAGTTACTTGAACACATGGGCTGATCATTGGTGCCGGTGATAAGAACTGAGTTCTTCCGCCACTACTTCCAGATAAGCTTACATAACCAGGACTCGACCCAGTGCTTCTCAATTCGTGACCAAGTTCTATAAATGCAGCACTCTCAGCAGGCAGCTCCTGACGCCGCATGTCAAGAGACCTGCGAAGTAGGTCTAGTTTCTGTGTCGACTCTACCAGGCTTGTTTGAGCTTCTTGCAGGGCTTTTTTATCAGTTACTTTTTTATCACTCTGAAGCAGTCTGATAGCATTCTTTGAACCCTCTAGTACAGCTGCCTCTATGCGCAGACGGTTTCTCAACTCAGCAATTCTCTCGTCTAGCAGTGGGTGAACCCCACTCATGTCTATACTTCTGCCATCACCATTTGCTCCAGCATTGTCACCCTTCTGTTGCTTACTTAATTTAGAAATACGCAGCTTTAGGTATTCTATCTTATCCTTGGAGTCAGCCAGCATCTGATGAGCCTCTGCAAGAAGTTTTTTGTCCCGAGATTGGTTGCTGCTGCTTATGCTCTGTATCATGTTTTCAGCACCCTGTTTAACCTTAAGTTCTATATTGAGTTGTTTTTCGAGAGAAGCCAGTTTACGGTCGGTGGTTCCTTCACCGAGTTGCCGTTGCTGTTGGGCCGCCTCGGAAGCCAAGATAATCTCTTCATCATAAGATAGATCTTCGGGGGACGTAGGGGTCGACTGGCCGCGTGACAGTAGAAGCTGCGATTCTAGCTCTTGCAAGTCTGATTTAAGCTCGTTGAGTTTCAAATTGGCTTTTTTCACAATGTTTGCTACGTCGGAAAGCGATCTTCGATCAGTTGCAACTTCGCGCAGTTTCTCAGCACCTTCTTTTATTTTGAGTTCTTTACGTATCTCTCTACGTATGACATCCTTGAGTTCCTCCAACTTGGAGGGCAAAGCTATTTCTGGAATACATTCCGTCTTAATTCCATACTTGACACCCAACTCGTAGAGGACAGGATGTCGAATATAATAACCTGGGTCTGCCATAATTGAGGATGCACAGTCTAACGTCAGTTAACCATAATTATGTGAGAAAATATCACAAGTATTGCTTTACGATCACAAAACGTAGATGTTAACTACGAATTTAAAAGCATAAAACCTTATTGAAACTATATGTGAAATCATTATGACAAAACTAAAACCAAATAAATTAAATAAATTAATTACAAAACAAATTACAAACAAGTTCGTCGGTCATTCAACGATACCAACGAAACGACGAAACGAAATCCTACCATATAACCATAGAGTTATAGATGACGTATGCCATGAACAAAATTAGCAATTCATGTGTTACCACAGTAGGACGTCCATTTATAGCTTCTGCCGGAAATAACTATCATTGTAAATAAAAACTACACATTAATTTATTTATATCATCATGTCATCTTATCAAGATACGGTTATTTTAGTAGTATACATGTACTGTGTAACTAACTCCCACCACGCTGGCCAAGTGCGGATTGGCGCACCATTAGTATGCTTAGTCTCCATCTCCATTACTATCTATACCTACCTACTAATCATTAAATACAGTGAACTTGAAAATATTCCAAAAAAAATATTTATTTTTCATTACATACTTCACGTAGTATTCATTTTATTTTTGAGTGCATATTTTCGCGCCGTGAATGTAGAAAGCGCTCACGCTGTTTAGCCACGAACCCTTTTATTTTATTCAAGCAGATTGTGTAGAGATGTTTATATTATAAGTCTTGTATAGTGTGGATGATAACATACAGCAGAATTCGAAATGCGGAACCTGATCTCGCAACTGTCGGAGATTGGCCATTAGAATGTTAAAAAATCGGGATATGAAATTATCTAACTTATTATTTAATACATTTCACAATTAAAACTTACAAAATTAACATCAGGTTATAAAACTTA
>DWLO01001445.1:0-14979 GCA_018245335.1 Dalla quadristriga
ATCAAATCTATGACAAAAAATGGGAGATCTACTTTAAGATAGTAACAACAGTAATTTACAGTAATTTCATTACCTTCAAAGAATGCATCTAAATCTAATATTAATTCAGAAATAATCGATCTCATTTGAAATAACACTCTTTATTCTTTATACTTAACTAATACATTTTACAAATAACCTATTTAAAGAAAATGTCGTAATAGGTAGATATGTACACAATGAAAGGCTTACCTGTCTAATTTTACAACACCACGTTTTATGAAACAAATCTCAAATTTATATTTAAATAATTTCTTATTTCAAATTCAATCAATTGTGTAAGTGAAAATAACTCGAAGTGGGATATGTAGGTCCTCAAAGGATGAAAGCTCTAAAGTTTTCGTACATAGCTTGTTATAATTGTTACTCGTTTTAGCAACAATTTTAACGTTGATACAATTAAGAATGACAAGATTGAGTTCTACACAACAGCTTACGGCAGGTAAGAAAGCAGCTTCGTCTCCGCTCTTTTTATTTCAAATATGGCTTCCATAGTTTCACATAGAGACTACCGCGGCTGACCCTTGTAGGATCCAACCTTCTTCGGGTAAAAATGTCTATTACATAATTTGGTTGGGACCCAACGATAATGCCGATATTTATATTGGCTGGGTATAGACCCATGTGTGTTTACATAGGTAAACACACAAATTATGGTAAGGGATTAATTGAATTTGGAGGGATATACGAGTACATTTATAAATCTATGCCCCTTCGACGAAATGAACATTGTCATAGTAGAAAAGTTTTATCTTCTATAAATATCAGCTATTTTGTGCCTTTTATGAAAACGAAACGAGCTGACTACGACGACAAACTTACACAACTTATAATCTATCGTCACACACGTGAAAATGTTGGCTATCGTCTTCATTGCACCGAGGGTTCATATTCATGTTCCCGTTGGTTAAAATCGATGTAGCGTTCGAGGGTTCTGGGGAAAATAAAAAATAAAAATTAGTCGAAAATTTGGCTGGTTGGCTATGTAGCTGGTTGGTCTGTGCCACCAACTCACTCCGCACAGAATTGGGTTGTCTAACATCATAGGGCTAGACCGTCTTTATTTCTGAGACAACGGTTGCACGAAACATCTCCGCCTGGTCTGAGCGTAGGTGGTATTTATACTGAATTAACTACATTAACTTTTAATCATTATTTTGCCAGAGACTGCATACCTACTTATCTGTATTGGAAAATTGTATATATTAACATTATCATTAAAAATAATGATGTCCTTGCAAATAAATATATCAAAACCGTCAAAGTGCGAGTCGGACTCCCATGATGTTTTTGTAATTAATTATTTAAAAAGTTTTAATAACGCACATTCTGTCAAAACGTCTTGAAGAAGCTCCATTGAGGAATGGTGGAGGGGTCAGTGGCCAACCAGAGTATCGGAACTTTTTAGCCGTGCGAAGCCATAAATACTGTAATTGAACTATAACAACCGGGCCAACGAATCTGTCACACGTGAAATTCTGCCTCTATCGGTGAGCCATCTAACTTCCGACCGCGGTCGGCGCGTTTGATCCAGTTAATCAGTTATGATTGACAATCGTGGCGCAGCTGTGCTCAATTATAGTCATAAAGTTAAACAACAGGCATATCATTTACCACATAATTATCATCTAACACATTCACGCAACACGGTTGCGGCACATACGTCGAATTTTTTTCTTCTAGTGCGATTCTCGGTGGACCGGTTGTCTGTAGACAACTACATAAAGTGTGATGATGTCAAGCAAACGGCTTCTCATAAAATGTTTGCACAAATCTTCCTACATCGTATTAAGATACCTAATGGAGACATTGTAATTCTAATCTGCCTACGACAGATTAGTAATTCAAGTCAATATTGGATTTCGTATGAAAATCTCCGCAAATAGAATGGACTTAATTATTATTATTTTTGAAATTTGACACCGACGAAAATTGCTGTCGATACCACAGCATTTAAATGTAATAAATTACTAAAGTAAATAGGGTATACCTTAGTTATTTATGTTAAGTATTCCCAAAAAGGGATGATGAGTTGAAGGTTGAGATGGGTTGACCGATCATCAAGATATTGTGTGATAAGGATCTTAATTGTGTGTCAAATTGGTGGCTCATTTACCATTCTATGATTTCGTGATATCTCGAGGTATGAAATTCATGAAATTCTTGATATCCTTACTACGCAGCGTGCCTGGACTGCACCTGAAGTTAGGAGATAGGATACCTACCTAATTAAATTTACATCGGTATCTAACTGCTTCAAGGGATTCCTTTAGAGTAGTAACTGTAGTACCTGTCCTTTTGTTATTGTAATTTTTTAAAACAGTAACCTAATCTAATCCACTGAATTGAATTCATTGATTAACAATGATATTCTAGTTTTAACTTAAGCGTTCAATTATTTTAACTACTAAGTAAAATGCGTGATAGCTAGTATTCCTTAAAATTATTAATAAAAAAAGTAAAGGTAAAAAACATTTAATCGTAGTATATTAACTTACACCCTACCATTAATAACAACAACAATTAATAATATAGTCAGTAATTAATAGCGGTTATTAATATTTTTACTTTCTAATTGGCCGCAAATAAGAAACATAAAAGCCTGGATATCACGTGTAAGTAGAGCGAAAAGTATTTTTTTACTTTCCTATGACTATACTTTTCAATTAAATACACTGACGACTGTATTCAGTCGACAGTGTGTATAGTTGGCAATAGCCGGACAAGTAGTGGGAGCGTGCTTTCACGACGGAGACTACGGATCATCTGACTCTAGCTCATGAGTTCATTCCTGTAGTTGACAAGATTACAATACGTCAGTTCTCCTACAGTGCCCGGCCTCACGTCCAAGTGTAATGAAGTATGGAACAAGATGATATCCGCTAAACTATAATACTCCATTAGCTGTGGTTTTCACTATGCGCTTAAAACATCTTAAAAACCTTGTAAGTACAGACAAGCTTTTTATAAAATTCTTTACAAAATAAACAAGACAAGACAAGACACACAATGCACACAAAGTTCGGTTGATATGTTTACCTACGCAATGACGTTGCTAAATATTAATCCTTTAAGCCTATTAGTGTATCAACGGCACAAAACCGTTTTCTTGAGAAACTTAATACGTTCGCAGTTCGCAAAGGAAAACAACGACCTCTGAAGGAATTTCCAGCCGCCAGGATAAATGCCAGTAAAATGCGTAAAAAGGAGCGGTTCTCTTAAATATGGTCAAAATGGTGACATTTTGCCGTTTATTTAAGAATTTACTTAGTCTTTGATGCTCACACAACCTAATTGAATGATGCGACTCTACTTGTTTTTAAATTGCTGCCCTATGTTTATTGTGTCAATAGGAAGGTACCTACTCGATAGTATGTAGCATTAAAGTAGTTAATAGACAGAAAGAGAAAACATAATATATTTATGTGAAATAATAAAATTAGTATCTGTTGCCTGTCTGACGATGTACCTACCTGTTGATATGGGCAATTCAAATTCAAAATAAAAGCAGAAAACAATTCAACACATTATTTTCAAATTTCGTTTAAAAAAAGTTTATAGAAGTTTCTTTTGGCTTTTCAATATTCATTCTACGCAAATTATTTCACCTAACCACCGCATGATAATTGTTATGACTGTAATGTTGCTCTTATTAAAATTCTATGATGAAATCTCAGAATAATTCTGTATTCTGAGGATGAAGTATATATAATTGAATAATTTAATGTTTTACGTACCATTCGGAGGCAGCGAACGTAAATTTCTGCTGCGCTTTTGTGAATGTCAGGCCCGGCTGAATGAAGATGCAAAGTGTCTTTGGCTAGCTGCAACAAAATCGTTTTTTTAGCAAAAAGCAAAAAGCAAAAAACAATTTGAAATATTAAAAATAAGAAATGCTGTACATGTTTTACTATTTTTATAGTATTGATCCCAAATGGTCACCTTTTATGAACAGTATATGAAATACCGATATAATTGTTGTAACATATTTTGCTTGACAGTCATCTTAACGCTCCACAAGGAACGACATATTAGTGAAATATATCGTGCAAAAGAAGTTACAACAATTATAATCGATAATAGCCTCTTGGCATTGTACCACAACTTTGTCATTGGTTTGGATGGATAGGTTATAAGAAATATTTCTTTCTCTTTTCTTATTATGTTTTTACCTCAAGTTTATCCGTAATATATCGCTCATTAGCGATAAGATCGCCTTTGTTCATAATAATAATATAAATACCTAATATTCAATAAAATTGGTACTGTATTTTGATGTGCAATAAAGATATGCAGAGGAATAAACTCTTTTAGGCATACAAAATTTGGAAGCATTGTGTTCTCCGAACCAAGTTAGCAACTGTGTAGCCTTCTTTCAGTTTTTTGATCTCTTGGCTATAATATTTTTTTCTAGTAATATTTTGTTTGCTTTATGCACTGTTCTTTTTAAAAGTGCCAATAAAACATGTTTATTTCTTAATTCTATCCTTTGATGACCGACTTTTATAACATTCCTTAATTTCACGACTAAAGAAAAGTGTTAGTTTGTTACAAGTGTCAATAGCCAGTATCAGGATAAAATAGTATCATTATATATCAATATAATATTATTAAAATTAAATGGAGGGCTGTGGGTAACCCTACACCTACAAATTATTTATGTAAGTACGAAACTTGTACACTTTTAATATTAAGTATAGTGATTGATGGATCGCAAAGAGGCGCTGTAATAAGGACTACATGGAAAATGATTGATGTCGTTTCTATAAACGACATCAATCATTTGTACATAGTTAAGTACATCTCTAAAACAACGGTTGTTCTTTAACAACCATTGTTAAGGAGATGTTACAAAGTATGATCGAAATTTATTTTAGACATCCATCATATTTTTATGCATACTGACTAAAAACGTTTTCGCAATGGTCCATGATTATAGAAATCCTGACACGGTGTTCATTTTAATTGGATTACAAACAACTTACTCACAATAGTGAAATTTTGATAGCCAAACAGATAAGATGTTAAATAAGGATTTGTGTAGGTAACTACCACATATTGGATGATGTGCAGCGAAAGTACTGCTACGTTTGTGCTTTAGAATGAGCTAATGAGAGCTATTAAAGGACTACGTGATTAACAAAAAAGAACCGTGACCTTTAAAGAACTACTTACTTTAAAGAACTAGGTACTACTTAAGAAGTTAATAGAAAGGCTAGGACACTGCAAAGAATACTATTTTAACTAACCTAACCTATTCTAAACTTACCTGAGTATGACTTATTCATTTCAAACTGTTTCCTCAAATCATCAGGATTCGTCGTTTTTGAAGATCGACACCAACAAAGCACAAGCCGAAAGTATATTCTAAATCTGAAATAAAGGCACGCCTATAATTTAACGAAAAAGACTCTGATAAACAGTTAATTTTCTAAGTTTAAAATGTATCTCCGTTTAGCATAATATTAAATGTAGTAGGTAGATATAATTTAAACAAATAAAACTTCTGTAGGAAGTTTAATTACCTTCAAAAAGAGAAAAATTACGAATTGATTTCGCCATTTTCCTGTATGAAAAACTAGGAAGGTTATTTTACTGTAAATATAGTGAAGCACATTTCTCAAAAGTATAGCTAGACTTTGATTATCATAAACAATGTTAGAATGTGCGAGCGAGAGGGAAGCGAGACTGATAAATGGCCTTACGATAAATTTCAGGTTGACAGCAACAATGAAAACCATCGGAAATCAATTATTAATATGGTTATTGAACTACACGAAGACGTCATAATGTTGATTTGTGTAGAAAGCGATTGTTCCATAAATTAATAAAAACCATATGATGATATAGAATAAATAATTATTTTTTACCAAGCTCCAAGTAATAGGAAAAAAACGAAGTGGGGTCCGCCGCCAACCTAAAGTGTTTACCGATATATATTTATATTCTCAGCAGGCACGTTTTAATTATTCTATTAAATCAAGTGTTTGAATGAATCCGCCATACGTAAGCTAAATCAGTAGGTATGTATCGTCAGAAAGGGGTATATCGTACAATATGTTCAATCATTCCCCACGGTTGTACTCAATCTAAATAAGTTCCAATCCAATTGTCACTTTGTACCGCTTTACTTGTACTTTTAACAACTTCATTTTGACAGGTAACAATTTTTGGTACCTATTGTCATCGATGTAAATTAATTCTTTGCGTGACATTAATTACGAACCGTGCAAATTCTTAACTATCAAAAGCTTCTGTAAGTCCATGTTTTTTTATAGGTTAATGTAATTTGATCTCCCAAAGTTAATTTTGTCATGTCGTGTGTTAATTTCTGGAAATTCATTGTTGTAAAGTTAGATAAAATAAAAACTATTACAGCAAGTGTAAAATGTGCTTAATTGCATCCATCATACATAATATGTTTCGCCCCAAACGCAGCATCATCAAGATTATGTTGACATGACAGTTTATACTTTATAATAAAACACATAAAATCGAGTACCATTGAAACGTGAGCTTCTCATCATCCACCCTATTTTTGACGTCAGTCTTGAATAGAGGTGTCTGTCAATAGGAAACGTTTCTGATTTAAACGGGAAGTTTCAGCACGTTTGATGTGTACGTGCCCAAATAAACTCGATTGTGCATTGTCAATCGGGAGATCAAACACGAGTTTAAAAATGCTTCATATTCTTGCTTTTACTTGAAATTGACGTCATATCGGCGCTATGAAATTTCATAGTGATATCATTCCATTTATCCATCAGCTTTTAAATATCAAGAACTCGTCTAATTGGCACCATCACTGCCCGATACAGTGACCAATTTTCTACAGGTTGTCAATCCACCTGGTCAGTCCAAAGTGTGGTCTTTACGTAGTGCCAAATGTTATACACTATGTAATTTTGGTATGAATATCTCGTTATTGGTAGCTCTAAAGAAAATATTATTAATAGGTACTTCTTAGAACTAAAAGAAGTGACCGAAGGGTCTACGTATGTGATTTGCTGTGTTACCTTGTAGCTCATAGTCTTCTTATTTCTTTTGTTTTATTTTTATTTTATTTTAGTGGTATTATAGTTAAAACAATTGTTGAACAAACTTACTTGTTACTCATCCAGTAATAGATTAAGGGATTGAACATTGAGTTGGCCATGGCTAGCCAGTAGAAGCCGAGGTAGATGTGCTGGGCGAAGGGTGCTGACGCTAACGATTGGTGGTGGTATACCAGCACGAAGTACGCGTGGTAAGGTAGCCAGCACAATGCAAATACCATCACCACCAACACGAACATTCGAACCACCTGAGAACAAATACTTTTTGTTATTGAGATGGTTGATGAGCCTATACGCTCCTGGGGGTCTGAACAGCAACAAATATTTGATTAGCAATGACGAATATAGTAAAGTGGGAGTCACGTGGTAATTCGTCATTATCGTCATAAACAACTGGTAGACGAGCCATTCTCTTGGCGAACGTTCTTTCTCTCATACGGTAATAAATCAGCCATTTAGATTCGCGTTCTGCGCGGATAAGTTCTCAACACTTTCGTCCAAGACAGTCATTAACTCCAAGATGACACACGACGTATCAATAGTGCCATGTGTCACGCATTTGTAGGAGGACCTTTCCGATACTTCGGCATTTTGCGTCACGTTTGAACTCCAGAAAAATTACAAAAGCTAGTCTTGAACTAGCTATATGGTATCATTCTACTTCTAGGAACTTCAAATCCTACCTCACAACGGTCACCACCGCAAAGGGTGTGGCGATGTGGAGCAATTGTATAGTTATGGTTTTATTACCTGTGTAGACAAACAAAAAAATGTATATGAACTATAAATTTATGTACACAGTCACTTCCGTACATAAGTGTGACAATTTTATGAGGCGTGGGTCACAAACATTGATCTGTCAAAGGCAGATTTACTATAATCGGGCTATCAATGTTCGCGGTTCAGTCAAATGTTGACATTATAGTTTATTTGCGGTATCCGAAGGGTCCAAATGGAAACTCTTTTGTTGTGATATTGATGTACAATCGATGTCAAAGGGACGAAGGAGAGATCGAGGATAAATTTGTACGTCCGTTTGTACAATCACAATCTGTCATCAACCCGATACCGTCCCCTAGAGGGTTTACTATCAGAATCAGAAAGGCGCATCAGACGAGTCAAGTGCGGACAGATTCATACAGATGACAGATTTTACACGCCTTTTGGCTACCAATTATTGTTGTAATGTATCAACAAAATATTTTTAAAGCTATTGTGGCTATATGCTTTCACTACCTCTCTCTCTTTAAAATCGTTTAAAGACTATAATTATTGTAGACGTTATCATTATTTCTTAGGAACAATTGGAAGCAAAATATGTCAAGTTTAGTGTACCTGTAGCTCAACATACCACCATATAATAACCGTATATAACCTCATTATCCAATATACTTGTAGGTATCTTTACACTTTTATCACACAATATACTTAAAGCGACAATCGATGGTCTCTAGATAATTGCTGGTAAAGCATTTGTATTTACTTTATCCCCGGTAATAGTTCTAGTACGATTAGTTTGGAGTTAGTATACAACAAATTTCTGCGCTATATTTAAAAGTTTCAATGTTGTATTATTCAAGGTCCAGTGTCTGCCAATCCGCACTTGGCCTGCGTGGTGGACAACAGCCAAGGGGCCTATCCCTTCTCATCCTGAGAGGCAACCTGTGCTCAGTGGTGTGGGCCAGAGATGGGTTGTGATGATGATGATGATGATGACTATTGGAGAAAGCGGTGCGTCACGCCTAGCGTGATTTCTTTAAGATTTCGCTATCCCCACGTTAGTCTTCCAAAGTTGACTGATATGATTTTATTTGCTCCTAGTATCAAATAAATATACATATTCAACACATTTTTTCGAAATACCTATTCCAACTGTACTGTAATCCAACTTATTATATAGCAGAAGTCAGTTAATTATTTGTCCATAGTAAAACAAACTTAAGGAGTAACTCAAAGTTGAACTGAAACTTAAAGTTTCATAGCTGCGGTGGAAATTTTTAGCTTTTCATCCCCCAGCGGGTCCGTATAAATGGGATTGGTTTAAAGTTTCACATTTCTATTTACTTCGTCATTTATCTACGAGTACGACGAACTGTTTAAAATAAAGTTTCCAGCTCAATTTCGTTATATTTTAAAGTGTTTGAAGTAATATTATTGAATTCCGTGATAGCAGAATTAACTAAAAATTAACTTTAAGTTGGTGTAACAATAATAGCTTAGAATAAATATTACTTCAAAACGTTTCGGAAAATAGTAATTTTCTGAGTAATAATCTTAGTAAGAAGTATATCTGAATGTTCTACGTGATTAATTATTTTAATTTAAGCGTTGTCTCGAGACCAAGTTTATTACAACGAGAAAAATCTTACCCACGGGGTTCAAGCAACAATCACAAAAATTTACCGAGACAAAATAAAATTGAATCTACCTTCGTTTGGTTAGTTAGAAGAGTAGTGTAAGCATAATACGTAGCACGTAGAAAATAGTTCTGTGCAGGAGATTACGTAGCGTAATCTTCTCGTGGTCTATGGCAGCAAAAATCTAACCAAACTCCCGGAAGCGTGTTATCAAAACAAAGTCTCTGTGATAGCAAAACGGGCCAGCAAAATAACTGAAAATCTATCAGTCAAGTTTTATTTGTATTGTAAGGTTTGATTAATTTACCGCATCTTAATTTTAAATTTAAAATCTGTTTAAGGAATTGAGTATGACTTTTTGTGATTATCTGTGATTTTAAATTTGTACGTTGGTTGACACGTCATTTTGGTCCCCATTCAATTTGGTTGGGGGAGAAAGCCAGGTTGTACGAGTTTTGGAGAAAAGCGATCTGTATCAGTGTAAAAAAGGTTAATTCAACACAGTGTGGAAACTAAGTGAATTGTGGTTTTAATTTGGCGTTAGTCCTACAGTAGTTTGATAGGTAGTAGGACGACTCGGTGGCGTGTTGGTCAGTGACCCTGTCTGCCGAGCGGTGGTTCCCGGGTTCGATCGCCGGCCGAGGCAGATATTTATTTGGCAAATAAATGTTAGTACTTGGGCGTTAAATTGTGTTGTTTTCTGTGTGTGTCTGCCACCCGCAACACAGGGAATCTGCGAGGGTGCGAGTATGTAAGCGTTTATTTTTATTATTCATAGGTAGTTTTCTTTAGATAGGAGTAAATCACCATTTAAAAAATTATATTTGTACCAATTAAACTACGCTTTTGATTAACAAAACCAAAATGCAAAATATTACAATAGAGCAAAATATAGCATCTGTATAATGTTTTAAAACGTATTTTCTGCAAAATCGCTCGTTTTATTCAAACAAGTCCAGTGCAAGTAGCTGAAAGACATCTGAATTTTGATAATAGATTCATATTTTATTCCGTTTGCAAAACTCAGTGAATCAAATTTATTCAAAATTCAGGTGGTGCAACCTCTTACAGTAATACTTACTTATTCGTATGCAGACTGTTGTCACAGTATGAAAAAGTATCATGCTCGTTACGTTTTCATAGTTATGTAAATATACTTGTAAAACGAATGTGTTGCCAAACATTTTAGAGATCTAAACAAAAAAAATTACCAATTATAACTTTATCTTGAAATACTTATCGTTCATCTAATCATTTCCTACACACAAATATTTTGTGTTGATCATTGTGTTTTGGACAGTAATTAAAATATTAAACACAATAAACCGCCGCCACCGCGCCGTGTAAAACAATAATATATAAATAATAATAAAATATGTTATTACCCCTATTTTGGTATCTGGTGGATACCAAATACCTTTTGGTAGGGAAGGACCGCGGCGCAATCAGAATCATAATTTATTTGTTACTTGAGTAATAAGATCTTCGCATTGGCGTTCTTATAATCAGGACTGAGACTTAATTCATAATTACCTCGTGCAATGCTACATTAGTATTATTCTATAGTATTATAGTAGGCCGTATAGTACCTATTGAGAGGCAAGGTCAAATCAAGCTGTTGCTCGACGCACCCACTACTGTGAATTGGCTACTTATCAGTCTTATATACACTTACACGTACAGGCAATTTCTACAGACGATGAAATTGAACTACCTACGTGTGTATTGCCTTACTCAAATGTGCCCCCAGCTTTCCTCTCTTACTATTGTCTGGAGCCCTCAGGGAAAAATAGCCCTATTCATGCGTTAATTTCACACCGCACCCAATCTAATTTGGTTCGTTTTGTGAATAACAAAAGATTTTAGAGACACAATTTGTCGTGTTACTTTTCTTCATGATCTGTGTCTAGACCTGAACTTCTGACCTGAAACTTTAGTTATAGTTCTGTGACCTGAACGATGTGAAGATTCGAGAGAATTAATAATGTTGTCATTGTGTCAACATAATGTTATATTTTACAAAAAAGTTGCTATTGCACATAGGCATTCTGCCATCAAATGTTATAATATATTATGTTTATAATTATTATATTATAAATTTAGTCGGGTTCGTCTTTAATGTGTGGTAATTTACTTAAAATATTTTCAAAGCAAATTTCCTTTTTACGGCCTAAGATCCAGGGCCTATTAAAATCCAAAATACCAATCCTAGGTTTCAGTGACACCAGGGACTACTGGAGACAGTATGAAGCTGGGGTATGAAATAATTTTAGTGTATGGAATTATCGATCCCAACAGACAAGTCACATTCACATTCACATAAATTACTTTGACAGAAGTTAGAATTAACGGTAGCAGTAGGTGGCATCTTTTCACCAAATCTTCGTGCAAACGATACACTGGAGAGCACTTTGAATGTTAACGTCAATTTGCTCATTCGTACACAATTTAGTACATAGGCTAAAATTATCTTTCTTGCGAATGTCACTTTGTTCATCAGTTCATGAATTCCTTTTTTTTTTATTTAGATTTTTCTGAAAGTACTAGAATTGAACGTCTTTGGTCGGTTACCAAAATTTATAACCTTAGAAGATATAAAATTGACATCGCCCTATTTTAATCACAATACACGACAATCATTGCTTATATACACACAGATATAAACAGATATACTATGTGTCAATTCATATAATTATGATCAGTTGTCAGTTACTCTGTGGTGACGGACTGGATTGGCAGCTGTTTCTGTTACTCTGTATTAGTGATTCTTAATACAATTTTTTTTTAATTTAATTTTTAATATAATATAATCTTTGGTTTAAACTTGTCAATCATGTAGCAAAAATATGAAATAAGAAAATAGATGTGAAAAAATACGCAAGAATTTTTGGATGTGTTGTTCACGCTGTGCGCTGCTAGGCCCAAATCAGCTGAAGTTCTTAACACATTCGTTAGTTAAAGTTACCTTTCGCTTCGCCCGGACAACTTGCATCTGATGGTGGGTGCACTCCCCGATCGCCCGCCCTCCTAGTGCTGCGCTCATGCGAGCATAGGCCCAGACCATCACGGACATCGGTACCACGTAGGTCACGCCAAGGAACACCAGATTGTAGCTGCAATAGAACAGTCATCATCAATATCATCCTTTGCTAGGTGGCAGAACCTGAATACCGTTGCATCGGAGCGGTTCCACCGCCATACCCATTTTCAACAATTGTGTTCTGGTCGGAAAGGTGTGGATGCCGGTTACACTTATACCAGAGGCGAACACCTCAGTTCTCAGGGGTAGCAACGCATCTGAGCCCAACGTTAAATAGGATAATTACTAACGATTACTAACTGGCCGACTTCTCATATTCACTAACAGGACTAACTTACAATTACAGTCCTAACTCCCATAGTTATATTTTAACGAAAACTTACTAACTAATACTCCGATTAATAAATTCTAACTAACCTTATACTAACAGGACTAACTAACTTACTAACATTCCCTCGCGCAGTCCTATTTAATGTTTTGAAGTCAAAACTTTTTTTTTATCATAAGGTTATACTTGTCACTGTTGTCACTCGTTTGCTATGCTCATTACCACTACTACTAGATAGGTACGGGGCTCTTTGATAAGAAGGGTTTCTGATAAATGAGATGGATTACGGTCAAAATGTGCGTTGTCTTATTAAATAAGTTTTGTAATAAAATAAGTTTATTGAATGAGCATTGAGAGATGAGTTTTTTGTTTAAATTTCGGACTCCAGCTCCCGATATACGAGTTTTGTGTTTAAATTTCGGCTTCCACATCTCCGGACATACGGAAAAAATTTAAAGGGTACTTATTTGTACATAATTTAATCGTGTATCAGTACGGAAAAAGATGCCTAAATCTAACAGAGGACCCGTACGGGTCTTTGCAATGTTTTAATATATCCTGTAATAAAATATTTTCCAGAGCGCGCACGTGACGCTAGCCGGTATTCCAGTGGCAAATAATAATATGAGACGGCTTATAACATGGTATTACTGGAGTAACAAGCCTGTACTCATTTACTTCCCGCCGTTTTGATTTGATTATTTCATGTTTATCTTATTCGAAAAAACAAACAACGTTTTATTTATCGTTTGTTACGAGTTCTCGTAAACAACGCGTTAGGTCTGGGTGGTGGGTGGTTTTCGTTAATTATATTTTGTTTGCAGAAGCGTTAGAAAATTATTGTAATATTTATATTTTTTTATTTGCAGTCCCGTTCTGCAGATTGATATCGGTAAGGCAGTCAGTCGCCTTTGGTGCGTGCCCTGACTTTGCTCAATGGGTTTCTGGTATCGGACACCAGTCTAGATTTATTTTGTCTGAGCCTGGTGTATTACGCAGAGCAGCCAGCAAGTACGTCCATATTGTTAGTAAGTAAGTAAACGCATTAGGTTAAGCCAGTAATTTTTACTTATACGTAAAAAAGTTAAATAAAATAAAATATAAATAACTATGCTTTACTCGCGGTTTCATTTTCAAGTGAGGATCGATGCATACTCTTTAGGAGCTTCGCCCGTGAATACCTATTCACCCATATGAAATATTTATGTAGAGCTGGCCAACCCCAGAGTGTAAAGTTCTTGGGCCGCCCAAAGACCTCCGGCGAGACTCGACGACTGCTCTCGATAACAACCATCGACCGCTTATCGTGTCCACAGCAAGCACGGAAACAATCATGAAAATGTAGGTAATACCAAACTGGTGTAAGAAGTCTTTATTTATTTCTTACCAATAATCTGTCTTCGATGTGGGATAGCTGCCATCTGGCCATCTGATGAAGCAAATCTCACGCTCACCGTTGATGTACCTAGAACAAATTTGGGAATTAGTCTTTTCTGCTAAGTAGTCTACATAGTCATTTTTACTTTAGTACCCTTGCCCTATCAAAGTCCATTTCGCTATTGACTCTTTCGCTTACTGTTTCTTTGACAAGAGTCAATAGCAAAATGAACTTTAATAGACAGGTACTACAAAATCCTGGGCGCTAGCGAGTCACATGCAGTCGACGGTAGCCGTCACCATTTGCGATCGCGTGTGACAGAGCCGGTACAAATATTTTTCAATGAAATAATATGCAACCACCACCTCACAGCAGAATACCAGCGCTGTCGGAGCTTCTCCATAGCACAAAGATAAGCTAGACTCCTTTTGTCGCCAGGACACACAGCTGCCAATATTATTAAATCCTAAGCTTACCTACATCTTACTTGACTGTTATGTAATTAGTTATAATGTAGATCATCATCATCACAACCCATCACCGGCCCACTACTGAGCACGGGTTTGCTCTCAGGATGAGAAGGGCTAGGCCATAGTCCACGCTGGCGAAGTACGGATTGACAGACTTCACACGTCTTTGAGAAGATTATAGAGAACTCTCAGGCATGCAGGTTTCCTCACCATGTTTTCTTTCACCGACATGACAGCAGATGATATTCCATTACTTAAAGCGCACATAGCTTAGTGAAGTCATGGGTGGGATGGGCCCGGGATTTAAACCTC
>DWLO01001446.1:0-14975 GCA_018245335.1 Dalla quadristriga
CTTTTACTGTGCGGTCCTTTGTTTTTTGTGTATCTTATTTGGGTTCAGTTATGTATTCCATGCATGAACATCGCGTACATAACCAGTTAATTTTTATGTACACCGCTAACCATACCTCTTCCATATATTATGAGGTCTGCATGCTTAAGGTTGTCTGGAAAAGATCGCTCTTAGCGAGTAGACCGCCTATTGTATAACATGGGCTGTTATTTTTTAATTAGTATATTATGTACTGGTGTACAATAAAATGTTTTTGTATTGTATCCCAATAATGTAAGAACATTTTGTTTTTACTATCATATCCAAATCTGCCATCGACTTAATCCATACCCTAAGGTTGTCTGGAAGACATTTTCGTAGCAATAAAACCGCCTTTTGTATTTAGTATATCGTGTACCTACGTTTTATGTATCTATGGTGTATAATAAAGTGTATTAATAAAATAAATTGTTTTTTTTAAATTAAAATAAACTCACACACTCACACCCACAAGAATTCCCTGTGTTAAGGATGGTGGACACACACAGAAAACAACAGTTATTAATATTGTTATCCAAACGTGTTAACATGGAACTGGTCAGTGATTTTAGATCAGTGACGAGCTGCATGTTATTTACGAATGTATTTGTAATTTTGTTGTAAAAGGAAAAGCTTTTACAATATCAATTGAGCTGAAATCCTAACTGCTATTGAAATACTAATCTGACAATAACTATACAATTTCATTTGCATGATGAAAATACTGTCATTTGCGCCCATTTACACGAGCAGGGGCAGAACAGAACAGTAACAACAATACGCAATCATAGCTTTAATTGTCATCGTGTAGTAAGTACAATTACTCACTAAATTAAGGGGATACCTCGAAAATGTAGAAAATTCGTTGATGTTTTATTCCATCTATCTGTGTAAGTTTAAAAATGATGAAAATAATTTTTCGGCATATTTTTTATTTATTTATTTAAATTTATGCAAACCTTAACCTAAGGTATACAAAGGGCATACTTAATGCCTCATGGCATTGTCTACCAGTCAGCCCTAGGTGATGTTGAGAATGCTTGGTAGGTTCAAAATATTATTAATTATTATTCAATAATACAACTATGGAAAGGTTAGGTATGGTTTATGTATAGTTTAGGTAGGTAGTTTGTTTTAGATTAAACTTAGTTATGAGTAGTTTAGTTTTTTAATTTTATTGTAGAGCCTAATTTTGACCTTTATCTCTTTAGTAAATAAATTTGTTCAGTAGTCACTGGCAAGGTGAAATATCTTTTATATATACATATATACTTATATATGTTTTTTATAGTATTATTATTTTTAATTAATTTATTTATTTAACTTTATTGAACAAAATATTATAACATAACGGGGAACCAATGGCGAGCTTAATACATAATGTATTCTCTACCAGCTAACCATTGGAAAATATTATAATATACGGGTTTTAACAGCTGTTTAAGAGTTGACACAACATATTGCTCCTGTTCTCTAGTTGGTCTTATATATGAGGAATCGTACGTACCTGGAGCACTGACGCTCAAGTTGAGCGGCGAGTTGATGACGGGGTTGGAGGGCATGGAGGTGAGGCCTTGCAGGTTGGCCGCCAGCTGCGACATCTGCTGGGACATCTGTTGCGACATCGGCGCCATGTTCTGCTGCATGCTGGCCAAGTTCTGCAGGTTTTGGAACATCGACGCCACTGTGGACAACCCAGGACTGTTATTGACTTGTTTTTGAATAATAATAGTTTTTGATAAAGAAAAAGGGCGACAACAATTATTGCCATTTATTTCTGTAAAAAATTAGGTACCTATATGAAAATTACAATATCTTAAAATAGCTAAAATCTTCTCGGCTACAGCTTTGAGTTAGAAGATACGCGCGGTCCAAACCAAACCGAATATGTATTAGCTCGTGCCTCCAATTTGCATGGACTATAGTAATATAGCGTCAGTCTACGATGTAGGTCGAACCCCAAAAGACCTAAATCCGTCAAAGGCGTTTCGACGTAACCGAGTAACAAACATCCAAGGTGTCATACGATACAATGCATCTTGTTGCATTTCGTTAACATACGACGTAATTGAAATTTCAAGTCAATTTGTGTTTCGATTCAAAGCATTTATTTGCCGGGCGCGTCCGGGCGGACGGGTGACTATTCAGACCTCGAAAGCAGCAACGCATCTGTGATCAACTTTGAATACAACAGTAACTAGTACTAAATAAAAAAATTACATCGACCACTAAGCTGCTGTGACCACGATCACTCGGCTAACTGCGACAGCGACCACTCGGCTAGCTATACGCGCAATTGCGAGTGGGTACTACATTAAACTAATTAAAAGAAGGTAGATCATTTAGTACGAACTCACTGGAGCCATTCAAGTGCGGCTGGTGTGGGGTGCGCGCGCGCGGCGTCCACGATCACTCGGCTAACTGCGACAGCGATCACTCGGCAAGCTATACGCGCTATTGCGAGTGGGTACTATATTAAACTAATTAAAAGAAGGTAGATCATTTAGTACGAACTCACTGGAGCCATTCAAGTGCGGCTGGTGTGGTTGGTGCGGGGTGCGCGCGCGCGGCGACGGCGACCGCTCGGCTAGCTGCGCGCGCGCGCCCTCCGGCGAGCTCGCGCCGCTTTCCCGATCCGACTCCGCCTGCTGGGGAAGAATGGACGAATAAACGAATGACCGATTATAACGTACAACACTGATGCACTAGTGGTGGACAATCCATTAAGAGGCCTTCACATTTCCCATCACGCTCGCTCGCACATTCCTCGATACTATGTTACGACTTCGATATTATGTTTTTTTAAAAGGACAATGTCCACCACTAACATAGTTTATAAGTTTTCTTTTTACTAACACTATGGGTCTCGTTGCCTGAAATAAATTATTTTTATTTATTTTTTATTATTTTTATGATCATCATTATTGACAAAATTAATTTAGGGACATATAATCCATATCTAAATTGTCATACACCTAATTTTTGACTGGATACAATAGCAATGATTGATTCTTCTCTCTTTAAATAACAGGGTATCATAGTGTGGGGGGTAAAGTGCACCAATCAATATGCTAAAAAAAATTTGATTGTTAACCTGCATTGTTTGTGAAGAATAAATAGCCTCTGTGTCTTTAGAGGATACATAGATCCTCACTTATAAATGAAGTGGACGGGTCACGGAAGTCACGGAGAACTGTTGAGTTTTAAAATGACAGTGATGCAACTGTTTTATTTACATTGTACGCAATTGGTGAGATGGCTATAGGGAGCGCGCTCGAAAATAATCAACGTAAGCGCTAAACATAATTTTATTTTATTCACGAAACTGTAAGACGGATTAAGAAAATTATTTTGGATTTTTCAATGATCACTTACTATTTTTTAATAATTATTCCGTAAACTAATTCGTATTTATAAATATAATATATAATTAGAGTCTACTTCATAATTTTTTTTTCTCCAGTGAATATCACGTTGCCGTGTTTTCTTTTTGTATTATTTAGATAATACAATACAGTCAAGAAACATATTATGTTCAAAAATTACGTTTAAACTCCAATTAATGAAGGAATAGTCTGAAAATGAAAAAAAAAACAAAAACCGTTTTATCACCTAAGTGCTAATAAATTACTCTACTCTTTTTTTTAACTTCATATTATTATTATTATTTTCTAATGGACAGTTGCGATTGCCCCTACTGGACTTTACAACGTCACCGAACAGGTTTTTATTTCGAATGGACAGTTGCTGTTGGACATACTGGCCTTTATTGAACTTCACCGCTAGTCTGCAGAACCTCACCCCTTATCATTTTGAAAGAATTCTGAGTATAGGTTAACGAGTTGGTAAATAATTTGTTATTTGCCGTACGAATATGGAAATGTAATTGAATGACTCATTTGCCTTCGCACAAGTTCAGGCCTCTACTAAATTTCGCTCACATTTGTCAACTAAATCTAATAACGAATTTTAACAATACGCATATTCACGATAGCTCTTCTCTTTGTTACAAGAATCTAACAATTGGATTTATGGATAGCTAATAAAAAGAGTGTACGGTGCCGAATTGCTTGGTAGTATTAGGATATGCTTATGTAGGTTATTACTATACTGGTGATTATTATGTAGGTTAGTATGTGTCACAAAAATGCAAATCTAGTAGTAGTATCTTAAGTACTAAATAATCATCACAGTCAAAACTTTTTATTTCAACATATGGTAATTACACTTAAGAAAGGTCACAACAGGAAAAGAACATAATACATTGATGGATAACATGCAATTCGTCACTGATCTAGAAATCACTTAGTATGACTTTGGTATGACAAAGACATTAATCGGTGTTATACCTTATGGAAGGCAAAAGGGCTGGCACTCAGCATATGTAATCATACCACGATAGAACCATGACGCTGCTTTTAAGTGCGGCCTGTCAAGGGATATTGGCCAGCGCCGTATAACGGCAGCGCTGATAGCATGTAAGTACAAATCATTGGTGTAACTAAATAAAGAACCGACTTATCCGCAGCGTTGATCACTACTTGGAGAAGCTGAACTTCTTGGAGAGGAGTCAGGGACTTGGTCCGTTTTTCACAGAAAGTTTTTTATTTGATTATAACTTCATTATAATTAGATGCTCGCACCGAACAATTACGATCATCAGAGTAAAGAAACAACAAAACAAGAACAAAAGCCAAGAGCGTTCTAGACCTCATTAGTGTCCAAAATTTACAAAAGATTTCATCGTATACGCACACGTTCTTAATCAAAAGAAAGTCTTTTACAACGCTTCAACAAAAGCTTTCCGCAAGAATTAAAACCCTCTCATTAATATTAATAGCTGAAGCCACCTACACGAATAAATAAATATGTTTTAATCTTACTTTGCCCGTGGCTTCATCTGCGTAGAATTTGACTGGTATGTAGTTTTTTTATAGTGCTATTCGCTTTTTCATATCATCTTTCATCCTCTATTGTACGTAGGGAATACATATTTGAAATTTATAGACCTATATAAATAAATATTTTTTTAAATTAAAAAAATTTCATCATAAAGTTTTAACATAAAAGAGTACCCTAACATCCAAATACGTACAATAGTCTATCCATATCACAATTCACAAAGTCCTAGGCATACTTAAGCAAAACCATTTTTTCAAGCAGATCAATTAAGACTACATAGATTCTCACTTGAAAATGAAGCGGACGGATCACGGACCAGCCACGGTGGACTACGGAGTTTTAAAATGACAGTGATGCAACTATTTTATGTACTACAATGGTGAGGTGGGTATAGTGAGCGCGCGCTCGAAAATAATCAAAGTATGCGCCAAACACCATTTAAATTTTTATTCTCAAACTATTAGACGGATTAAGAAAATGGTTTTGTACATTACTTCTATGTTTTAAAAATAAATCTGTGAGCTAATTCGTAAAAGATATAGCAGTGGCACAGAACATAAAAAATAAAGAGTCCTCTTCTTAATTTTTTTTCAAGAATAGTTAGAGTACCTTATCATACTTTCTTTTTTGTGATACTTAGATCGTACAGTCAAAAAAAATATGTTCAAAAATAAGGTTCATAATCCTATAAATAGAGGAATATTTGTGGAATTGAAAAAACACTAAAAACCGTTGTAACACCCTAACTCCGCACCACACTCACAAATTTAATTTCTTTATTTAGGAGCTTCGAATTTTAATATGAGAAGCAGACCAAAAAAGGCCATTAAGCGTTCAGTCCTGCGAGATATTAAAAATATTTGTGATGCCTAGAATAATTTGAATAATATCTCGTTCAAAAAATACTTTCTCATTTTATGTGTGTATGGAAATACAGATGCATGCTAAGATACTTTATATAGCACACAGCACACATAACTACTAGGTTTCCATTCTCAGCCCGGCTCACACTTGGATGAATACACGTTTTGTTTCCATCAATCAGCTGTTATAAGGTTTTATACGGTTTTACGCTGTCTTCTTCAAGTCGTCATTCCACCTGCTGGTTAATTGTGTAACTGAAGCCGATACCGATCTCTGTATCGCTATGGGCTTCATTACCATCCCGAGACTCTCGTAATCAAATGGGACAAATGGAGACATTTCAGCTGTTATCAAGCTAGTCATGCTATCAATTCTACAGTATCGCTATCGCCTTGATGTGATTTTCGTGCAAATTTGAACTTTAAAGACGTCGGTCTCGCTATTAATGACATTTGATTGCGTGAATACTCGCTTTCAAGCCAATGAACGAATGATTTTGCCTTTGAGACAAAAAATAATGCTGTTTTCATTCACTATAGCCGTAGAAAGGTCGTCATTCTCTCGATACTCTCGGTATCGCTATGGGCTTCAGTTACATGATTAACCTATTGATCTCCATTGGAGGACCGTTTTTCCCCATGCTGTCCTTCGAATAACGTGGCCTGCCCATTGTTTTAGTAACGCTTTATTTACGTTACGGAACCCAAACAAATACCCATAAGAAAAGAAAAACAATATAAAGTTGAGTAAAATTATTTTGCCGTATAAAGCCGTACAAGTTTTAATGAGAGTCGTAACGTATAAACAGAACAATGCTTGTTGGCACTAAAAAGGTTGTAGGTATACATCACGTTTTATTGTTTCGCTTAGATATTAGACGTGACTTTGTATAAGAGCTTTTTATAAGTTTTACAAAGGCTGTATCGTTTAAAGTCGTTTAAAACTGTCATGTATTTTATGAGCCCACCAGCTAGTAGGGGCATAAAATTTTAAGTGGAATATAACAGCGCTCTCTGTTATTATGTTAGTTGCTTTTAAATACATTATTGCTAAGTGAACATGAGTGTATTTCTTCCGTTGTTTTCGTGACCAATTAGAGTAAGAAAACAAGAAAATACATTTATTTATTTTGTGTGCTGCACTAGGGGTCTAATTATCATAATCACTCTTTATTTCTTCATGCGAAAATTAGGTGGATATCATAGGAAGCAAAATACATTTTTTTTTGTTTTTAATAGAACGCTTACTACTCACGCTTAGGGTGGCGGATACACAGAAAACAAAACACAATTTAACGCCCAAGACCAGAGTACAAACATTTATCTGCCAAATAAATGTCTGCCCCGGCCGGGGATCGAACCCGGGACCCACGGCTCGTCAGACAGGGTCACCGACCAACGCGCCACCGAGTCGTCTTGTAGTATGATTAAGTATTATTATTAATTTTATTTCCATGTCCATGCGTATGTGTGTATTTCATAATCTTTCCATCGATTGTAGAGTAAGGCACTAAAATCATATTTAAAAGTTATAACTCTCTCTTTTGCTTTATTCCTATTTTTTCGTAAAATTATACCATTATATTGCGTAGTAAGAAATAAATATTTATTAATAAAATTACGATCATTTATGTTCAGCAATTCCAGAAGCCAAATCGATTGGGCCGCGTTCGGAAAAGGACGGCATATCGTAACATCCAAATTACCTCAGCGCCTAAAGTCGAAAATATTCGAGCAGTGTGTGTTGCCAGTTATGACATGGATCCGAGTGGTCCTTTACTGTCGGCCTAATTCGCAAGCTCAAGGTCGCCCAGCGAGCTATGCAGAGAACAATGCTCGGTATTTCGCTACGAGACCGAATTCGAAATGATGAAATTCGTAGACGAACATAGTTTACTGACATTGCTCGCAGAATAAGGAAACTGGAGTGGCAATGGGCAGGCCACGTCGATCGCGATAAGACTTACCTATAACAGATAGGGAAGAAGGGTTCTCGATTGGAAATAGGAGCACAGATCCAAGAGGTGACCTGTGGACTAACGCACAGAAGAAGACAGCCGGAAATGCGGGCACTCACCAGTTTGATACTATTTTGCATTCATACATGTGACCTGTATAAAATACGGTTCCATTACATAAATTACGCTCGTGGCTCCACAACCAAGACGTAAATAAAGAGGCTTTACTCTGAAGATATTCGAAAATCCATTCTCACGAAACTCACCAAACAAAGGCGTAGAATTTTTTCTTTTTTAAGCCGGCGTGGTTGGCGAACGCGAATTGGAGTTGCTATTGCCAATGGACGACAATGATCACTTCAGTAATATATTTCAATTTTTGGTAAGATAAGATGTGCCACAATTGTGTTACATTCAAAACTGGGCTTTTTACATCTTATCATCATCACAACCTATCACCGGCTCACTACAGAGCACGGGTCTCCTCTCAGGATGAGAAGGGTTAGGCCATAGTTCACCACGCGGGCCAACTGTGGATTGGCAGACTTCACACGCCTTTGAGAACATTATGGAGAACTATCAGCCATGCAGGTTTCCTCACGATGTTTTACTTCACCGTAAGCGGATGATATTTAATTACTTTAACCGCACATAACTAAGAAAAGTTATAGGTGCCTGGTGCTGGGGTGTCTGGGATTTGAACCCTGGACCCCTCGAGTAGGAGGCCGAAGTCTTAACCACTAAGCTATCATCGCTTATATCTTTACATCTCACCCTGACACAAATACGGATTTAGTGTTTAAATGCTTGTTCATCGTTAGCACTGTATTTTTAACCGACTTGTAAGTGTTCTCTCCCTTTTTCGCCGCTACCTACAGGGTGTTTTATTATCCAAGTAAACAACAAAGCAGACTGAATTTCAAAAGTAGAATCTTTCGATAAATATGAAAGAGTTTACTCAGAGATAGACGATATTTACTGGGGCAAAGCGAAAAACGACTACGACTTAGTCGTTTTTCGCTTTGCCTATCTACTACTACTATCCTATCTCTATCCCCGACTTTGTTATCCGAAGAACTACTAGGTATCCTAATTCCTACCACCCGTTCGGTGACACTGTTAGGGCCAGTAGGGCCAACAGCAACAACGAAAAAAAAATCCATCCTACCAATATAACAAATACGAATTTGTGAGGATTGATTGATGAATGGGTGGATTTCCGTATGCTTGTAACTCAATCACCCAAAAGCTACTGATCTAATTCTTACGCAATTTGGTTTGGAGATATTTAGAAACTTGTAAAGACTACTTTTATTTCCAAAATTTGTCTTCTAAGGAAACGTTCTTAATCCTCCTCTTGTCTTTCTTTTTTTTTATGCGAATAAGATATCGAACGAGGCACCAGGCTCTTTCCATCTACTGCTGCCCATGACATTTATGTCAAAGACCTCGAATAGGACCCTAAAAGGAACTGGGGATGTGAGTCCAATTAGTATGAGATGTTATTAGGAATGTTGGTTGGTCAGTATTCGGTAGTATAAGGACAATGGCAGAAAGGATTGTTAATGACTGTAAGTCCGGTTAGTAAGTATTAGTGATAGTCCAGTTAATAATGGAAAGTATTATGTCCTGTTCGAAGCTGGCCACTGATGCGTTGCTACCCTTGAGGATTATGGTGGTCTGCTCTTATATACGTGTAACCAGCCCACACCTTTCTGATCAAAACACAATTGTTGAAAAACAATCGTTTCACGGCAGAATTGGTGTGGTAGTGGTACTCCTCGTGTGAACCTGGACCCTTTTATTCAACCGCATAGGGGATTAAAATTCATGGAGAAACGGCATTTACTCGTGCGGAGCTGCAGGTCACGTCTAGACATAGAAATTAGATCAATATGCAGAATTGATTGTATGTACGCCTTGTCTAATTCACACACGGTCGTATTGGATTGCATCACAGTACATCCGGAATAATCCCCGGTGAGAGCGTAATTCTGCTATAGAGAGCGCAATTCTACTATAGAGAGCGCGGTAACACAGCGCGGCTCAGAGCTGTATTGTTTGCTCTGTTGCATTGTATAACGGTACATTGCAGTAATTTAATGCTATAGACGATATTTATTGGTGCAAAGTGACTATCCTATCCTTCCTTATCTCTATCTCCGACTTTGACGACTCGGTGGCGCGTTGGTCAGTGACCCTGCCGGTTAATTGCGTAACGCAAATCGATGCAATTGATATCGCATTCATCTGATTGTTCGTGCAAAACCAAACCGTGACGTCGGTATATACAATACAAATATATGTATGTATCTTGGTGTATAATTTTCAAATTTAATTTTCAAAATAAAATGGGGGGTGCTATGTGCATGGAAGTTAGTTATACACCATCGTACGTTTTGCTCGCGGATTGTTGCAAAGTAGATTAAACGTAGCTTTATAACAATGGGTTTCCGCGAAGTAACACCTGATACAATTAATTACACCTAACTAAGCCACATCGGTGCTTCGGGGGACACGAAAGTGAAGTTTTGCACATCTCAATTACGTGAAACATGTTCAGTTGGCTCTGCAATAAAGTTGATAGGAAACGTTGAGCGTAAATCAAACAGTACGTAATTAAAATTTTAACTCCTAATTTTATTTACTCGTAAAATGATATGCAGACCACGTTTCATTTGTTACATTCGTTTTGTTTTTGAATATGCTTTGTTCTGCGCCATCAGATGGAATGACAAAACGAATGAATGAATGTAAATTAAATTTTATGCTCTATTTGTGTACTCATTTATTTATTGTTCATTTGTACCAATCATTTTACTGGATTTGGTTGAATGGTTTATTACACAGTCATGTGGTTTGGCTGGAAAGATGGAAATACAATTAAATAGACTTGTCACAAGTATTATATATCCATTTTTACAATACCTACACTTTATTTGCACACCAAATTTATTTATATTTGCTGTATTTGTATAAAACAAATATACAAACACAGCAAACTTAAAAAGATATACAAAAGGCGACCTTATCGCTAATAATATACTTGCAACCTTTAACTAACCGTTGGGTAGAGTAGCAGTAGAAAGACAGAGGTACTTTTAAAATGGATACGCCTGAGATACAATCATAATAAAAATGGCATAAATATTAAAAAAAAATGTTTTAATATGCTGGTCTCCCACAGTGCTTAGTTTTGCGCACCAGAACGCACTTTGCACTGTGGGAAGCTACCATTAGACATAGACACTGCTGAATCAACCATCAGCGATTGTCAAACCATGGTCATTGCATTGGGTGGTTAACTAAGTCGAGTTTATTAATAAAGTAAATCGAAATGGAACTGTTCTCACAATTACGTAATACAGTAGTCTATTAGGCTTAGTCCACACGACATGATATGCAACGTTGGCCAGCGCGCTAATCACGTCATTAAATTATCTCCGCTTGTCACGAGGCGTACGACAATATTACCAACACGTCATGTGTACTAGGCTTAACTTTGATAGTGTCATAATCCTGATATAATATTCTACAACCGTTTGTACCCAGCACTCCGTAAAGCGATCCGTAAAGCTTTTGTTGGAATACCCTGCTTTACATATGAAGGTTGACTACCATTTAATTTTGAATAACATAATTATAGATTAGTCAAACTGGTGCATCGTGAACGATTGTCTGAATTACGAGTATGTCATGTGTAAATTAGTATACGATTGCTGAAACTGAATTGTGGACAGAAAATGTACATAGTTTGTCCTTGCAATGCCTTAGTTTCCTGTTTACCACTGAAGTAGATGATGACGAAAAAGAAAGAGAAAGAAAGACATTCACATAACATTTCTGACATTCCTTTTAGTAGTTTTTGTTTGATTGAGAGAACACGGTGATGCAACGATGCTCATAGGCTGGGAAACGTATGTCAGTGAGCAATACTCGGTACTAAAAAGTGAAATCGTCGAGACATTATTTATGACTATATCTACATTGATTTGTTTATTAGAGAGAGCTCGCCACTTCACCCGCGTGAAATCTCGAAACACGGAATATGTTAAACAGTGGAAAAGAGATAACTTAAAAACCGTTTGAGATATTGAGATAAAACATAGCCTTTGCGGTAAGTAAGGGTACCCTCTACAATCTCTGAGAATTTCATCAAAACCCGTTCAGCGGTTTCAGAGCCTATTCGTGACAAAAACGCCGAGAGACAGACAGACAAAAATTCTAAAAATGGTTGATTATGTTTATGTGTCATATAAATAGCATATTCCATTTAATTATTGACCTTAATTTCAATATCTAATTTTATTTATTGGTAAGATAACACTAAACCATAAATGTACAAAAACATAACAAAAATACATCGAATTCCCTTTAGAGCTTTGCATATTACTCTCCCGCCGTGCTGCGGAGTTCACCGATGGAAGTACAGAAAATGTTTACTGTCAGACCTCACGCCACTAAACCATTGGGCAAGGTCAGTGTCCGCATCAGGGGAGACTCTTTGACGTGTATGAATCTGCACCCTGGCACGGCAAACAACTTCCGACGCCGATAACTAACATACATTCGGGACATTCAACGAGATCATTTCTAGTACTGATGGGTTATGTCTTTCCTCTGATTCATAGTACAAAGTAGTCTGATAAAGCGATTTTTCGTCGATATTCCAGCGTATGGTATCTTAGCTTTCCTAACAAGAAAAAAGTAGGATGGATATACATGGGAATAGGTACCCTACAAAGTACCCATACGCTCGGAATGATAAAAATCTCAATTTATTTATATTTTCTGTCATTAAGTTTTATTGACTTATGTCTATAAAAAAAAGAAATTTTATTTACTTTATATACTTACTTGATATATTTTCTTTTAATTAAGTATCAAAAAAGAGTTTGGTATCCTAGCATTCCTAACAAGAAAAGGCTATGATATACATATACTCCATAAACTATCCATAAACACGAAATTTGAAAAATCTCATATTTCTTTACATTCTATTTACTTATATATTTTCTTTCTAGTTAAGTATCAAACAAACAACTGCCACCCATAGTGACCCACTGTAGGGCAGGGGTCTTTTGTTACAAATGAGGAGAGCTCTCGCTGCTCCAATGCGGATTGGGGGAGAGATATACATATATATAATATTAAATCCAGGCAAATTACTCTTAAATTTGTACGACAGTATTGTAAATTACACTTTGTTAGGACGTCGTAAAAGCACTTCAGTAAGGCGTTAAAGTACCTTTCTTTATACCTAAGCTGTGATCTGGAAGGCGAACGGGCAGGTGTATTTTTAGAGATGTTAACAGAAATAAAGATTGCAATAGTTGTACAGGTAAGAGCTTTGATATATTCTGTTTAGCACTTTTGTTGATTCCCGACATAAGCAAATGCCTGTGCTGCAGCTTTATTAAGTTTAAAAATCTTACTAATAAATATAATTGGAGTGTCTGTGAAGTTGAAATTAGGGTAAGTATTTAGATGGAACATGCTATTTATAATGACACCTGAACGTTTCTCCTGAACATAATCGACCATTTTAAAAATTGTTGTCTGTCGTCCGTCTGTCTGTCTGCGTTTTGAATAGGCTCCGAAACCGCTGAACGGATGTTGAAGTAATTTTTAGGGATTGTAGAGCGTATATGTAGGTACTAACTTACTGTATTACTTATGTTTTATTTCAATATTTTTAACAGTTTATAGTTGTTAGTTAGTTAAGTTATAGCCCTTAGCGTTTGTGGTCCAAGGGTCTCATGTATTTCACACTGCTAACATTCACATAATATCCTAAATAACACTCCGTGAACTTTCATTGTAATGCCGTCAATTGCCGTCATGCGACGTTCAGTACGCGCACTGGCACCGGTCGGTTGGAGCTCTTAAGGAAGCCCCACGTATTGGACCGAAACTAGTCGTGCAATCCCGGTAAATCAACGTGAGTATAGCCGCTTACCCATTTAAAATAAAAAGAGTAACAAATGTATAGACAGTCGGACATAAATTTTGCTTCAACGTCAACAATAGTTCCGTCCCAACATTCTTCTTACTTTTAGTTCACGGGACAGCAAAACATTTCTTGCCTTTTCAGAAGAAAGTAGGCAAGTCATTCGTCGTAAAGGTACGCATTAGGCGAGGGCACTACTTGATACCTAAGTATCGATTTCTTGGGGACTCCTTGCTTTCGTCACGTGACATTGCCGGTTCACGGGTAATGTTTGACCCAGTTTTTGTTTCCATCGATTTTTGGGACATTGTCCTATTTGACAATTGTAACAGATTTTAAATTGACTTGAATTTTAATTTATTTTTCTCCTCTGTTTGTTCACCGGTTTCCTTTTATATGTTTGATAGTTATTGACGATTTAGGTTATTATTAAAAAACTTTGGAAACAGAACTTTATATAGGTACCTACATTTCCTCAAATTTGCAACAGGGGTTATGGTAGAGTTTCAACCACTCCGCGAACACTTATAAAATTAAATGGTCAATTTAGCTTTTTACTATGTAGTCACGTAGGTAATGGTTAGTGGGTGCAGTGTAGCGCAGGTAAATAGTACAATTGTCTGCCAATCCGCGCCCGTCATCAGAAGTGGGCTGATGATGGATTGTGATGATGATGATGATGATGATGAAATAGTACAGAGCAGAGATAGCCAAGCGAAATTCTAGCCACTCTCAAAGTCTAGTTGATTCCAGGTAGTAGAGGTTCGGAGTGTGGCAACTTCCCTCCACATCGCCACAGCAATATCATCATCATCAACAGCCTATAACAGTCCACTACTGGACTGAAGGCCTCTCCCAAAAATGGGAGAATTTTCCCATACTCACCACGCTGCCACCACCACCACCACCACGCCAGGCGGGTTGGTGATCGCATTAGATGGTAGTAGCTGCAGAGAGGTCGCTTCTGCGTTCTCAGTTATATTCCCTTAGTCGCCTCGTACGACACCCACGGGAAGAGTAGGGGTGGTAACAATTGTATTCTTTTCTGCCGTCACCCCACAACCAATTATGCTATCGAGGTTTCCTAAATATATGGAATAATGGGCTGCAACCCATAATGGCCCACTGCAGGACACGGGTCCCTCCTCACAACTGAGGCCTAGAGCATACTCCACCACGCTGCTCCAATGCGGATTGGTGGAGGGGCTAGTGGCCAACCCGAATGTCGGAAGTTTTTCAGGCCGCCCTAAGGCCTCCGACAAGGCTTAACGACTGCTATCAGAT
>DWLO01001447.1:0-14971 GCA_018245335.1 Dalla quadristriga
TAATTACTTTGTGTGTACAATAAAGAGTATTCTATCTATCTATCTATCTATCTATCTATCTATCTATCTATCTATCTTATATAGAAGGTAAGAGAAACCTAGTTCAATAAACGAGATAAGTAGAAAATGAAGCGTAAAACCGAAACTAATCAAGGAGTTGACTACTAAGGCAGTAGACTGGGGAGGTCGATCGAGTATTCAGTACACGGCCGTAGCAGCCCGGTCGGTATCACCGCTAATCAGACTATCTCGTGACATGCGGCTCGAATGTATCGAGGTACCAGGCGAGCAGAGGGGTAAATAGCTCCGATGTTAGATACACTGACGAGCTTGCTACTGGACCGTTTTCGGATTATGGGGTGGTCTATTACGTTAGACATTCCTATACGAGTATATCGAGGTCATTCCATTAAGATTAGGGCCAACAGTGTAACACTAAAACGTCACAGTGGAGAACAAATAACTCGAAAGTACCTAGTAGTTAAAAGACACGTTGATGATTGTCATTTATTTATTAGTTTATTAAAACTTTAGTACCATTCAATAAAGGACACCAAAAACTAAAGTAAAACCAAGGGGGACTTAATGCTGGAAGCATTCTCTGTCAGCCAACATTCGGGTAGTCAGAGATTTCGCGATGGCGGTATAAGGAAAAAGTAATATATTATTATTAATTACAACACATTTGTAATAAACGCTGATTATATAACGTCGGTTAAATAGAAAAGTGACACCATTCAAAAAGATAACAGGACGCTTTTTAGTTTATCTCACTTTATTAACTTATTTTAATTAATTAATTTATAAAAATTTCGGATAACCATGTGGTAGGGAAATGACTCTTGGAGACATTAGACTTTCATATAAAATTTTAGAAATGTCTTTTATCCTCATAATAGACCGTTGATTTTAGACTCTTTAGCTATTAAAATAATAATTAGTCCAAAAATTTGAATTATGTCATTTTTCTATTTAACCGACGATATATACAGTCATGCATAGATAGATACATACATACAGAAGTTATCAGCGTTAGAAAACTAAAATGTGTAAAAAAAAGCTAAGGAATTTACATAAAACTAGTTGGCTAGGCACATTTACGAAGGTCCCGATATCTATCAAATAAAACTGTTTCGATTCTTACTCGATACTTATTCGAGGCACGTGCGAAGCGATAGAAACTTATTGGTGCGACTTTCTATGTACGGCCATCGACATTACCAATTAGGGATAAAATTGAACTTGGTCAACGTTTCTTCGCTGGATCACCTGCTTTGGATTGAGGGAATGATAAATGTTTATCAAGTAAATAATATCCAACACACAGTTAGAAATAATAAGTTTTTTAGAATGAATGTGATTTGATTACTGAAATTATATTCAGATTACTACGTTACTGATACTATAAAGCTACGTTTAATCTGCTTTGCAACAATCCGCGAGCAAAACGTATGATGTTGTATACTTTCATGCACCTCCCCTCCCTCAAACGAAGGAAAACATACATATGCACCTTTGAAAATATACACCAACATACCAACACGTGTTTCGCCCCAAAACACGGCATCATCAGGGTAAGTAGACTCTACGACGGTTGATCGCAAAGTCTTCGCTGCTATATGCATGGAAGCATACACCATCATACGTTTTGTTCGCATTTCCGTAATGTTACGCCTGATACAATTAATTACGTTACTGATACTGACATTGATGGCAATGTATTAAATTATACGCATAATAAACATTGAATTTCATTGAAATAGCTACTACACGTTATTAAAAATATTGGAACAACTTAGAAGACACTTCGACACAATACTGGCAACAAGTCAAAGTTCTCAGTTGGAACATCTGAAAATTAAAACGAATAGAAGTTGAGCAGTCAATATTGGAACATTCGCCCCATAAGGCGGTTGAATTCATTAAAACTTAAACCATCGATGGGCCATCTTTGTTTACGTAGCCGCTTTCTATAATGCAGAAAAGTTTAATCAGAGTTTAAAAGATCGGTTAATTAACTTGCGTTTGGAACAAAAATGGCAATTATAATCGAGGGATAATTTACGTAAAGTAGAATATTAAAGGTTCCGCGGACGCAAACGGCCGCAAAAATGTTATTTAGACCGACATTGATTGCATCTGCGAAAAGGCTCATCGCGATCTAATGGACGATTTTAACACCTTTTAATATTTTTTTACAATTCATTTGCAGAAGCATTTATGTACGAAATGATTTTAAAGGTATATGATGGATTGGTGCAAACGTGCTGTAGGTATGTAGAAACCAGTCAACGTTTGTTGGAAGTAATTTGAACGGACACCCCACATGTTTTGGCGCGTTATGAAAACGATGATTTTTTAAGCCTTCAACATAGACAACATAGACTTCTGATATCTTATTGACTGATATTAACTTAAAGTTAATTATTCTTACAACATAGAAAATAGCAAGCACAATCATTCAAGCTGCCGAAGAGAACAGAGCTATTTACTTAACCATTCCACAGCGCAGCATACCGTAAATTTTACGCTTCAACGGGGAATGCCACGAGGCATGAAACTTGCACATAGATACACTTTCCAACCAAAAGGGACAAAGGCACCACGATATCGCAGAACGGACTACAATATCACCAAGTTTGGCCGCTTTTGTTAACAACCAAGTTTCTATTGTGCGCGTGTATAATATAAGAAACTTTATAATGAGATTACAGAATCGACATAGGAAGCAACACGACTCTGTGAATCATATCTGAGAAGAGTATATTTTAGAATCATTTATCCTAGTATTAACGTTTAAAAAAGCATTTCAAACAAAACTTAAGGTCATCGTTCTAAAAAAATATCATTGTAGCGTGATAACCCCCATTGTGAAAGGAATAATGAATTTCTTTCTGCAATCTCGTAACTATCAAATAAGTAAGTAATCTAAGTAATGTGGCAATTATGTTTTTGTTTTGTTACAAGAGAAAATTTCGCATTTTTTTCTCAGTTTTAGCATTATCCAAATTTAAGAAAGATTACAAATTTTATAAACTTCCAATCACAAAACAGTTCTAGGCTTAACGAAATGAGATATGTAAAAAATAAGGTGGTCAATCTTTACATGTGAAGCGATGAAACGCTTGCGTAATTCTACGCCCGGCGCGGTCACAGTTTGCTGTAAGTACCAACTTCAGTATTTTATGAGGTTGACATGTACTCTAGTACCAAAACCCCAAAAAAAAACTTCGGTAAAGTATATTTCACAATTTTTTTATGATTTTAAAATGTGTTTTTTTTTTAAATTTAGGAACAGTTTTAGCGTTGGCAAAACGAGAACTAGGCAAAACAAGGTGGCTAAGGCGCTGTAGGCAACTGCACTAATCAATAAATAAATCCGCCTTTTGTACGGTGTCTTCCATGTAAAATGCTGCTGTTGCTGTAATAACTTCGTACGTACAATTAAGGGTATTCTATCTATCTATCTATCTATCTATCTATCTATCTCTCTATCTAGCTATCTATCTATCTATCTATCTATCTGTCTGTCTGTCTGTCTGTCTGTCTGTCTGTCTATCTATCTATCTATCTATCTATCTATCTATCTATCTATCTATCTATCTATCTATCTATCTATCTATTTATCTATCTATCTATCTATCAATAATTCCAGTCAGACGGTTTGCATGCGAATCGATGAAACGTGTTTCTGCCCTCGCGCCACGGCGTTGCGTAATACTCCGCTCAGTGCGGTCATAGTTTGCGGTCCGAATACATTACCCGTTGCCAGTACAAGGGCATTAAGTATTCAAAAGAGTGGTACGCATTGGAGGGATGGCCGTGCCAAAATACGTATCGATCATGCCGATGTTGGAAAACAAGGTGGTCGGGTAAAAAGGTCAGGGCTGTACGTAGTAACTGTTATCTGTAGGTACACTCTATTCCTCGTAGTTTCCGATTTGACTACTGAAGAATTCGTGAGTGATCGTATTCATTTGAAGTGGGTACGCGATTTGCGTGCAAGACGGGATTTGGCGCCGCTCGGTAGCTCCTGAGGAAGGCCCACGTTTTGGACCGAAACTAGTCGGGCGATCGCGATAAATCAACGTGAGTTTCCGAAGTGTACAGAACGTACAGAGCACACAGAGTGTACAGTACGAAGTGTAAATATAAAAATAAAAAATCCTTTTATTTCTCGCTTTCTTTAAGATCAAAAAATTAAAACCCAAATAAAAATTAGAATGAAAATCAAAATTAAAATCATAGTCAAAATAAAATTTAAAATTAGAACCACCAGAATTAAAAGCACCTTTTACAATGTTAAATACAATTTAAATTTAAATTATACTTATGTTTTCACTCTGCTTTCGAATTCATAAAGTGTCATTATAACAGAATTATGGCGTGCAAACTACCCCACAATGTCCGCAATATGGCTCTAAATTAAATTCACTGCTTCGGATGGCACCTCAATCACAGCCAATGCTGCCACCGGAACTATCCAGCCATTTCCAACACGAAATGGGAGCAGTCCCGATTCGGTGGCATGACGGAAATAATGCCCATTTACACCAAAATGCAGTAACAGTGGGTGCTGTGGAATTACAGGCGGTCAATTTTCAACGACTCGATAATTGATGATGGTTAGGGAAATTAGATTGGTATAATCGTATCCATCCGTAAAGCAACATCTTTAAACTCATTTAAATTTCAAATCGCAGTATCCTTCAACCTTATCTTAATTTTGTTATCTTCTGTTTCTGGCTTTCTTTCCTTTTGCTTCACCTGTTTCCTTTCAGGTGTGTTTCGTTATCACGTATTATTAAATGCTGATTTCATGTACATTTGCCTTATGATCTTTTCTTGTGCACCCTACCTTATTCATAACTGTATTTTTTCTATTCTTACCATGTGGTTGTCTGGAAGAAATCGCAGCTTAGTGATCGATCTTTGCACCTTTTTCTGCGTCGTGGTATCCGCAATGTCCGTAACCTTTGTTCGCCTATGATTGAAATTGAATAAAATGTTTTGCTTCGCCAAAAATACTTTCTAAACTACTCCACTAAATTATTGCTATGAATCCACATTTATGTAAAGGTGTGGGTACGTGTTCACGTGTATTTACATCTTGCCAATTTGTATGTGTATTTACCTATTTGTTTTGATCTAAGGTGATATGTAATTATTTAAATACATTCCATAGCATTTCAAGGCAAGGGTTGGAGACAATCTTATTGTTTGCTTGTTTGATTTGCGTCAGTGATATCAGTTCTTCTCTGTAATGTGGCCTCGTGCGGTGCTACTTCAGTTGATTAAGGCGCTACGTTGAAGGTTCCAACTGTAGCGTATAGTTTAATATTATATTGAACCTGCTCCATTATGTACCAAGTCGCTGAATCATGGAGACATATTGCTTAGGTAGGAACAAGGTATTAAGCTAAGCTAAGGTATTAAGGACTAAGCATTGTTGTTGATCTGCTCTCTTGACTCACTGACAAGATTTAAAATTATAACTTAAACCATTCTGACGAAGATCATATTTCATGGCGACCCAGGCCAGCGGCAGAATGAAAAAAATGAAGTAATGGAGACTCATAAACGAAATATCAGGAGGAGCTGCAGGGCGCATTATGAAGAGTTGATTCAATGAAGAAAGAACAGATGCACCAACCAAATGATGGAAGAAACAATGAAAATAAATTGAAGGAATAAAAAAAGAAACAAGAATAAAGCTCCTACAACGCCCCCCTATGATCAGAAGTCAGCCACTCAGGCCCAGCCCCTGCCCAGCTAAATTGGTACAAGTACATTTGTTGGGAAAAAAATTGGACAAATTGGAAAAATCTGAGTATTCCATAACTTCAGAATCATTTATGTCCAAACTTTCTGAACTAATGAAACTACATTTAAATATAGCTGACTTTCTACTCCGACAGTAGCTAACTGCTCTGCGCAGTAGCTGACTGTACGTTAAATCGGCTCATCAATTCTATAAATTACACTACTATTTAACGCCTATTGTAAAATGTAATGTATGTGTTTGGTTTAGCATAATAAATCGAAGCTCATTTGCCGGTAAGCTTATTCGATAATCGCAATGACCCGTATGTTTGATTTAATCATATAAGATTAGATGGTTGTTTTACGTGTACGTCCAATTTGAATATAGTATTGGCATATATTGTAGATTCAAACGTGAGGTTAATAGAATAGATTTGTTTAGGATTGATGAATATTTAAAGACTTCAATCGAGACAGACATGATGAGAGGCTGTATAATTAGTGTGATGAAGCAGACTGGTGACCTGATGGTAAGTACACTTAATCCTCTATAAACATGATCCACTAACAAAGCACAAACGTCGATATTGTACAAAACAACCGTCCAAACTACATAAGTTTTACCATGAACATGTATGAAGTACTGAAAAATTATGTGTCGCCTAATTTTTCTACAGTAATTCAAGCTATAGTTAGTTTGTATTGAAGTTGACAGTAGATGATCTCGCAATTGTATTGAACACTGCACTAGGTGGCCTGTTTGATAAGTTTAGGTCATACATACACAATAACGACATGGTACTTCCAATGGCTGCACTTAGCCTGGGTGGATAACCGAAGTTGCCACGATAAGTAATAATATTATGAGAGAAGGAAATCAAACTAAATTGGCATCAGAGTACCTTCAACTCAAACTCGATGATTAAAATTAAGTTTTAAATCCACCATCTTCAGAATCCGACAACATCGTACAAAAATCGGTCGTCAATATTTACTTCGCTGTTAAGCGGCCGCTTAGAAAATATTTTAAATTGCGTTCGAATCCAGAACATTTATTTCCGTAAACCGCTGGCGTATTCAGAGAAAAGCGAACCACGATTTCATTATTCGCTAGGAAGGCTAAGTATAAATAAGACTGAGAATACGTTGGGACTTTTAAGTAGGTTCTATTTCATTAAACTAAACCGTGAGATGTAATGGTGCAATATTTTCAAGGAAACCCAAGCGCAATGAATTTCAATGAGAAGTTCTCAAACAAAACTTAAATGTTAACTTTAAAACCAAATCATAATAGACGATGATATTGGAACCAATCGGAACACTTTGAAATTTCTCGATAGCTAGCAGCAAAGAATATATTTCAAATCGCAATCGAATCTGGTACATTTATTTCCGCAAATCTCGATCATATTGAGAGAAAAGGAGCCGGAATTGAAATTTCGATTTTCGATCTCGCATTTCGGACTCGCCTTTTAACGAGAATTTATTTATCGAAACCAAAATAGAAACGCGCTTGGATCCAATATCGATTGGATATGTGATGACAATAGAGTTGAAAGTAATAATGTATCACAAATCAATATCCGATTAAATCAAGTTAAGCGAATCATAATAAAATTTTGTAATGAATGAGAGCGGTCTACTACTTTTATTCGCAGGTATACTAGTAGTGATTGTAAATGTACTCGAGAGACCCAACTCAGTATTTTTTACTACTTACAAGAAGCTATCATTGGGCTACAGATTTGTCAAATCTGAACGAAAAGCTTGTTATTAAACCAACAAGAAGAATTTTATGGAGACAAAGCAAATATATAACATTCATGTTACTTCACGTAACTCCGAGCTTTTAAGTTATTTGGAAATAGTAACGACTGTAAGAGCCCACGAAGATTTTTTTTTAAGCTAATAGAACCTCCTTATTGAAGCATCGGCATATAACTTTGTAAACGAATAAAACATTTGTGTATGAACCTAAGAACGATGGAAACCGCGTCGAAATACGACCACTGGTTCTCCAGATATTCGCGAACAAACTTACTACATACTTACTAACATGTCAAACTGATTTAACTGGTTAATAAGAAACCATATAAATAGATGGAAAATGGAGATAGAAAAAGCAAGCAAGCAAAAGCAAAGAAAAAGGAGCACAGGTTGCCCTTTAACCAGGTGGACTTATAAACTGAAGAAGACAGCGGGTAACCGCTGGATACAGAGGGCACAGAACTGGGCGGAGTGGCACTGATTAGGGGCCACATATGTCCAGCAGCGGACTTTTAGAGGCTGATGGATGGATGGAACAACAAATAAATCAGCAGTATTATCACTAACTAGTGCAAACATCGCAAAGTCAGCAGGCGATTGGAATCGTACTCCTAAATACACGTCGGGTAGCGGACATGTCGAGTGACAGGCGATACGGGTCGATGTGGGGCATTGAGTAATACCGTTTGAAACGTTACGTATAGTAAAAAATATAACAACGTTGCTAACGTGTGTTATTACTTACTAGATAAAACCTGTAGTACCGCCACACCCATTTCTGCCGTGGACTAATAGTTTTTCAACAATTGTGTTTCAGTCTTGCCGAAGGACCCACAATCGCTGAAGTAAACGGCTGCTGGACTTAAGACCGCGATTAGAAAAACGTAGTGTGGGACGACCTCTCGCCAGATTGCGCGATCATCAGCTCACGGCGGTGGAAAGCAATTTGATGCGAATACTCGAAGATCGAGCTCAGTGGCATGCCTTGGGAGAGGCCTAGGTCCAGTGGGCTGAGTTGGGCTGAAGAGAGCGAGAGCGTTTTGGTCAGAAAGGTGTGGATGCCGGTTACGCTTATACAAGGGGCGACGACCTTACTCCTCAGGGATAGTACGCACCTGTGACCAGCTTCGAATCTGACAAATACTAACGATTACAAACAGGACTAACACACTAACAGTCCTACTACCCACAGTCCTATGACTAACGAATACTAATCAACTAATACTTACAGGACTACCTAACTAATAGTCCCTCGTACAGTCTTATTCGATGTTAATCACATGTCCATGGGAAGCAGTGGATAGAACATACCTGTTTGCTATCATCATAACATAAATAAATAAAAAACAATACATTAACCTTCTAATTCTTATGAATCAAGATTAGATTCAACATAAAGTTAGCAGAATTTCATTCAAAAAGAAAATAGGTAATAAAATATGCAACAAAATATGTATTCAGGGTGAAAACGTAGGCTTTTCAGTATTGGTATTGAAGATTCAAACAAAAGAAGCTAGGAATTTTGGAAAATATGAAATAAATTCTGTCAAAGCGATCATTCTTATTTTGTATAAATTACAGATGAGCCTCGGATGAGAGAAATCTTTTAAATTATGGACGTTGTTGTAAAGCAAGATAAATATATAATCCTTTCAAACAAGATTATGTTTAAAGCAAGCTCCTTTGATTCATTTAACTTAACAGATAATTTGTCGCTACAAAAAATTATTAACAATTTGACGATAATATCACCATGTATATAGCACGGTTCATTTATAAACGTTGAAACACGAATATTTCTAAAAGGAATTCGTAAATGGAAACGACGTTACATATACCATACACGCAAGGAAAACTGTTTTGGCACAAAATGTGATGGTGCTACATTGTCTTTCTACAAAAGTGCAATAAAAGACTTTAGAATATAATAACTCACGAGCATGTCCCGTTCTCTCATTCTGTCTGGCACCAGATCCGGAGCAGCTTCAGAGCATCAAACTTGGCATCGTTGCCTACCGCTGACAGATCATAGATTCTTGCAGTCAAAAATCTAGGTTGCGATTGTCAAGATCAGTTATACATATCGAAGATTAATAATTAATATTTGCAACATTATGGTCCGGATAAAGAGAAAATAACATAGTGTAATAACTGCTGGGTAACTTATCGAAATCAAGTCAACCTAGTATGTTTTCAATACGTATAATCTCTAAGAACACAACAAAATGAAACTCCATCTTGCATATTATTATTATGACATGTATCAGTTATAAGTGGAAACATTGCTAATCTATGTTGTTTTTGTTTAAGCGAATTTATGTATTGAAATATTGCATCCCAAAGATTAATAAAATAAAAATCTTAAAGAAGAAGCATTCCTCTAAAACTTTATTTCAGATATTCTTAGTTGGCGATCTTTGGGCAGATTAACTTCCGAGACTTGGGTTAGCCTCTAATTTTCATTGGACCACAGTTGTCGGAAGTGACCCGTGCTCACTAAGCCTAGCGGAGACAGGCTCTCTCAGGGAACTTTCCTTTCAACTCATATTGATTGATAAGCCTGCAGTGCGTGACAGCTATCTCGGCTGATAGAAAGCGCCGATGTAGTCCAAATATGGCACATGTAGCTACGATCCAATCTAATCGAGTTTCATGGAAGTACACGTTTTTACCACAATTCTAATGCCGTCAGAACCGCCTTGTTCTTGGTTATCGTTTGCTGCGTTACACTTTTATCTGTTTTCGAATGTAATTCACTGTATCTTATTGAACTTGTATAATTATAAAAGCAAAAGTTACTGAGGACGGTAGTATGTAGTTCGAAAGGACAATTCTCTCTTTTCAGGTATCCTCGCCAAGTGCGCCGCCTGGCTTCAGCGACATAGGCAAGGCTTTGTGGGTGGAGTTCGTCGCTGCCGGATGTGATAAATGCAAAAGGAAGCCACGGAGCGGATAAGAGAGATCAGTGCCCTCACTGAACCGCTGCGTACGAGATCCGGGAGAAGACGGCGCTTTGCGCACATCTCCCTACCGTCACAGAACCGTAACAACTTATGTAGGAGCCACAAAGACGTGCGTTAAGGCGCCACGGTAGTAATGCGTTACTGATCCGATCCCGTGGCGTCTCAAATCGACACTGGTGGTGGGTATTCCGTCATGCCAGAGTCCCACATCCATTAGTCCGCAGAGCCGGGCGGGATCAGAAAATACATTTCATTCCCAGCTATTAAAAAGGTATCATCAAGATGATACAGGAAAAGGAGGGCTTTGTCCAAACAGCGTAACTAGAGCTTTAAATGCTGATGGTTGGTGAATTACAGTACAGTATTAGAAAGAGTTACGTACCACGAGTGCGTGTCGCACCCGTCTTTCCGCCGCGGCGTATGGCTCCCTATTATGCTGCAGGTGGCGACCTGGAAAGAAAAAAAAACGATTAACTAACATATCCTGTGGACAGATTTATCAGATACGTCCAGGAGCAGTTATTGTTTGTTTCTTTTTGCATACAACTACTACCAAGTAACCCGAGGTGGGTATGCAGTAAAACACAAACGGAAGAACGACCGCGGCTGCGCCCCATCCACACGGACAGACGACCTAAAGAGGCAGAATTCAGAGGGCACGGGACCGGTTGGAGCGGCAGAGATTAAGAGAGCGTTATGTTCAACAATATTTTTAGTATTAAGTCCACCTTTTATACCATTATTGTTTTTATTGGTGTAATAAAATTTAATTAATATAAAAAAAAAGAATGGACCTTCACAGACTGATGGATGGATAGACAAATGGTACCAGTCACACCCGAATATAAGAATTTGAATCAATAACGCCTATACTCCTTAGAATCCATACATTCCTGATCTTCACAGCAAGTCTAGATATCACATGACATCCAGTAATTTATAAACCAGAAACTATTTGTCACATTAATTAAAAATCACTTGCAACACTGACTTAGCTTGACAAGCAATCTGTCACACATCCAATTAATTGAATCCTGTTGCAATCAACAATTGATAGCAAACTCTATGCCACTGACCCAGGATCCAATTTGAATTGCAGAGCCACTCTGGATAACAGTTACGCGGTACCGGGAAGTGTGACGTATCGATTGTCCGTTCGAATAGCTTTCAAACGGTAGTTAAGGATCGTGATTGGGTGGTAATTAGTCACTTTGCTAAGGCACGCACTTAAGTGATTGTCTAAACTACTAAGTGAGCGAGCGACGAACATAGTGGACGACGATATGAACATAGAAGCGAGCATAGCCTAATGGTTAAAACTTCAGCTTTATTCTTTATTTATTGACTGCAACAAAGAATAAGACTGCAGGGCACGAGTCTCTCCTCATAACTGAGAAGGCTTGGAGAATTCTCCACCACGCTGCTCCAATGCGTATTGGTGGAAGGGTTAGTGGCCAACCCGAGTGTCGGAAGTTTTTCAGGCCGAAGGCCTCCGACAAGGCTTCTGTTATCAGACGATCATAATCGGGACCAACGGTTTAAGGTGCCCTCCGAAGCACGGAAGCGCTCAAGAAATTTTTCCACTAGCTGTCACCCATCCACTTGCCGACCGGAACCGGTGCCGCTTAACATTCTCAATCAATTACGATTGAAAATACCACGCGACCACGAGCGCTTCAAATTAAAGATTATAAGATCCTAATGTCTTTACTTTAAAATCGATTAGGTAAGGCAACCTACAGGGGGCGCGTCTATCATAAGCTAACCTGCTAAAAATTTCATTATTCACTTACCCGACTTCCCCCCCGCTACTAATGATTCATTAATCTAGTTCAAAGTCCAACTTTATAACGTTATAAAGCGTAAAATAATGAAATTGACAAAACATGTTGGTGTCGCTGGATTATGGTATCTCGCATGAATGAATTGAATTCATCGCATTGAGGTAAAAGTATGACAAGTTTGTGAATGAATAAAAGTTAATTTGTGAACCTACTTATAGTTATTATTATTACTTATAAGTCAAGTGAATGGAGGACAATAAATTCTCACGCAATTAAGACATTATCACTAATTGCAGATAAGGCAATGATTTTATCGTCAAAGCAAACTCATTTGACCTATGAAATAACAAAATTAAAGAAAGGTTTTTCTACCTTCTAACTTTCTTGATCTTTTGCGACTATGCCACAACGCTCCGCTATTAGCGCCACGATAATATTGCATTTAATTAAATTTTTTGTATTTATATATATTATCGTGTACAGTATTTTCATATACCGTAATATTTATGTATACTACAGCATATAGAGACTCTGCGCCTCATTTATTATGTCTGACTACTTTAATCACCCCAAGGTTGTCTGGAAGAAATCGCTTCTTAGCGTTAAGACCGTTTTTTGCATATCGTATATTTTGTTTCGTATCATGTAGGTATTTTTTGTGTATCGATGGTGTAGAATAAAGTGTATTATCATTAATTTCCGCAATGATTATACGAAAGGGTGAATTCCGCAAGAGATGAACGAAGTCTGTGACGTCACACCAATAGTTTAGCACCCGACCTGTAAATAAGTGGATAACGTCCTTGTACCCTCTCGTAGACATTATCTTAACGGCTCAATATGCGTGCACGGCGCAAAGGAGAGGCCCCCAGTCCAAATACCCGGGCGTCTTGGGACTGAACGGGCAAACATTTGCATAACAACATCGGGGTAAAGAGTACGGTCACGTTGGGTTTGCGCTTATAACGCAGACTAACTCCTTTTAATGTTTGCTAATAGGTCGAAGTCAGCGTTTGTCGATATCGTCGGGAAGAAAGAAGACGTAGATAGACAGATGATAGAGTAAACAGATGGGGGATGAGAAGCAGATATAAAGGATAGTCCATGTGAAGAAAAGGGGGAATCTGCCACACAGAAAACAGAGAGAGGAAGAAGACTTAACTAAACAGAGGAGAAAAGAACAGAGAAGTGGGAGCAACAGAGTGAAACACAGTGGAAGGAAAATAGACAGGAAGGGTAAAACGCCGATTGTAAATGAGTAAAAACTTTACATCGGGAAATACAGTTAGAGAATTAAATTGGATCGAAAATCGAGCCACGATGATTGGAAAAGGGTTCTATTGTTCAGAGTTTAAGTATGGCACAGTAAAAGGATTTATTATATTATTTCAATTTATTTTATAGTAGTTCAACGTTACAAAACATGCGCAAAGGCAGATACCAGAGATCAGAGACGTCACATGCAAAAGCACAGACTAACAATTTTACGTTTAGTGTTGTCATATTATATTTACTTTTTTAAAAATTGACACCTATGACATTATTTTGGAGCTCTGTAGTGTTATTTCATTACTCTAAGCTCTGTCATTACATTCAGTGTACTGACAATGTATCTATTACTACTTCCACATTATAAAAATCTATAAACAGCTTCAAAGGCAAGTGTTAATTACATGCATGCCCTTCATTATTATGAAGCCATTAAAACTAACTATTAAACATTAAAATTTATATTTGTATCTATAAAATTGTATCGGTCCTCGTAAAAACATGTTTACTCGACAATACGATACCAGCATCCATCCACCATGACTGAGAGTCATGATTTTTGAGTGACGTCACCAATGATCATGAGTATGCCCCTACCAAATTGAGTAGGCGTATCAAATAAACTTTTGCATTTATCATATGTGTATCATCATCATCACAACCCATCAACAGCCCATTACTGAGTACGGGTCTCCTCTCAAGGTGAGAAGGGTTAGGCCTAAGTCTACCACGCGGCCTAAGTCTACCACTAGGCCACTAGTGCGGATTGGCGGATTTTTAGCGCCTCCAGGAAGACCGCAGGCTGTTATAGCCACAGGCTGCCGTGCTTCATAAGGCAAGAGAGGTGTGGGACTAGTAGTCCCCCGGGACGGGCCCTTTGGGCACTGCGCAGGGGAGGCACCAGTGTTCTAAAGAGATCCCGGAGCCATCCTACATGCGCTGGATGGCTGTCGAGGGGGTTTTAGTGAGAAAGATTCCCAAAGTTACTAAAAAAAAAATTGGAATAAAATAAAATAAAACGTGCGGATTGGCAGACACTAGGAAGATGATATGCCGTGTGGTGACTATGTTTGGGCGTCATATAAATAGCATATTCCATTTAATTATTATCCTTAATGTTTGTATCACAGACCGACTCCAGTTTTATTTATTGGTAAGATGCGAAAGTTTGTTTGATCCACTTGATTTTTTGCTGTACGTACACGTTGCACGTACTCGTACGCGAGCGTCGGACTGTCCGTGTGCGTTTTATGAGTGGTAAGTGTGGGTGTGTACACATAGGTATACCGTTTTTGCGCCTGCGATTAGCGCTTCCTCGGATCCGAGCATAGGTAGGCGGTGGCAACCGACTAGCACCGCCAAGTTAAAATTGAAAAGACCGTCTTTTGTACTGAATGTTCTATGTAAAATGCTGCTTTTGCTGTA
>DWLO01001448.1:0-14963 GCA_018245335.1 Dalla quadristriga
ATCAATCAGATTTATAATTATGTAATGCTTTGATTGATACATACTACAGTTTGTTTTAATTTCAATATGATAGCAAACGAGCGTGCAGCTCCACCCATCCGCTGCCGCCCATGACATCCGTGACGAACCTCGAACAAAACCGCAAAAGGAACTAGGCAGCGTGGCGGACGAAAACTTAAATTTCTAACTTAACTAATTTTCAGAGGAAACACGTGCTCAATAGTGACTTGGTTGATGATATTGACGACTTATTTTGTTGGATAAATTAGACCTTAAAGCATGTCTAAGGATAATACTGATGATTCTCTGTTCTACTAAATACAATCCTTTTTCTATACGGCCGTCGTCTTAAGTATTAAATTAAAAAAAATTGTCAAAATATAGGTGTCACGAGAATACGTAAAATTTGTTTTCACCATACAAAGCGTCGATTCCTTATGTCACACAAACATCCACCATGATGGTCATTACTCACATAATTATTCCCGAGTCGGGACTCAGTCGGTTTGTTTGCTACGGTATCATGTAATTGATCATTGAAACAGAGGTATACTAAAATGAAAGAGCGTCCGTAACTCAGTTATCATATAAGCTTTATTTCATTGCAATCTGTGCACCAAATCAAAAGATACGACAGTATCAAATTTCTATTCTAACACGCATTCAATAGATGGCGCTACGTGTACTTAAATGCTGCAATATTTTGAGTTTCCACTCGAACCTTTGCAGAAGAAGCAAGCAGCAGCTGTGGGGTGGTAGAAGGTTCCATGTATTTCGGTATCCAACTTCGAATCCAAGTAATGAAAGCGCGAGTAGCATTGCGGGCGTCCACCAGTATCGAAATAAAATGTCAAATAAATGTTAAAATGGTATATTTATTACAATCCAATATCCCCAGCCGGCGTTCGCGTAACGAATTACAAAATTTGTTGCGCCGACCCGATATAACCCTAACACTTTATAAAATTATATAATCTTTTGGTTCAATCCATTAAGTGCACTTTTCAAACGTTTATGACGTAAATGCTACTCTCACACGTCTGCGGAAATTCAAAATTTCCAAACAAATGTTAACACCGTTCTTCGGCACATAGAAACTGAGCGCTTTACCTATGTTAACCTTCCAGTGTGCTGAATCCCAGACCTCACTCAGCTGCGACAGTACAAAGATAGAAATGTTATCCCGGTCTAGAATGAAGCACAATACAAGGCCACATTGCATGCAGACGTTTCGTTACGCAGCATCGATATTGTTATCAATATTGCAATAAATAAATAGTTAAGCCATTAATCAATCTGCCAATACCGTTTCACCTGCATCAATGCACTTTCTGACAATTTATAGACAGTTAAGATAAGAATAGTATGTTGCCAGTGAGATACAATATTTTTAAAAGTGCTCGTATCATCAATCAACAAGTTAGGACAGAACAAAGTAAAACCATGACACAAATGATAAAACATTTCATTTCAAAGATATCTCATTATGCAAGAGTAAACAGTAACAACAATTCGTTAAGTTTTATAATATTTCATGTTTTAAAGAACGTTTTTTTTTGTATAAATAAGCTCTTGGAAGTCAACGCAGCATGTTTTTTATATTATTTTATTATCTTACAGGCACGGGGAATCAATGCAGTCAACTACAGCTTTATTCATACGAAAACACCAATGATATGATTGTGTGCCCCATCAATCATTATGACTTCGATGAAATTGATATTGTATTTTTTTTTATTTATTTATTTATAATTTTTAATAATAATTACATAAATAATATTAATTCTTCCACCGATTTTTTGTACTAAACACTAGTTTATTTACAGTGAAACAATCAACGCATATCTTTTATTTGGTAAAAGCGCTTAAAACAATGAATGAAAAAAGAGGAAAATTCAGGACAGAATTCTAGTTCTAGTAGAGTACGACGTGAGACAGAAATATGTGAATAGACAGAGATATAACAATCGCTTCAACAGTCAAACTTGGCACTATAACCATGTACCTACACACAAGAAAAAACATTTTTTTTGTGTTACACAGCATTATCGATACAGATGGAAGCCGATCGTTAGATTGAACTCTTCAATTCATTACTTCAAACACATTTACAAATTTAACCTATTAAAACTACCATTTCAAACAAATATACACACACGAACAAACTTAAGGTGGACTTTCGAACATAGCGTCAGGCGTGTCACGCGGCTATACAAGGCGTCCGTGACGCGCGTTAGCGCCGAACGGCTTCCCCTTCTACATCTGTTAAGTTCAGGCGCTTGATGCGGCGGCACAGGCGCAGCGTCTGAGGCTCGACGCGATGATCGAAAGTCAACCTTAACTCGTATTAAGAACTTAAGAGATCTGTCGAGACGTGGACTACTGTGAAGGCTGAACTAGATCTATTTATTAATCAATATATGTATTCATAATCATTATGGTCAGAGTAAGCAGGATTTAGGCTAAGCCACCACGGTACCCAAATGCCAGCTGAAGGTTGCTAGAGAAAAAACCAACCTAGGATTGCTGGATTCCTCGGGGTTTGTTTGATTTTTAAATTGGTACGGATGTACACAAGAACAGATTAACTGTCCCCTGTCCATATGGGGGTGGAATATAACACATCCTTATCTCGTATCATAGGGCGTGACATAGCTTGAGTCAGTCGGGGAAGTGTAGGAATCTTACGCACGAGGGGATCCAACTTAGTAGCGACAAGACCGCTAATCATTCCGTTCACAACCGTTCACAAATAATAGTTCAAATGGGTCCTTCACACTTATTTTCATGTACCTAATTTTAGAGTGAGAAAAATGGCGAGAAACATTAACGAAGCGTTCGAATGTGCGAGCGAGAAATATACGACAACAATATGTAGTTATTCGGGATCGTTCATGACGTCAGTGCACGACGGGCGTTGGCGCCGCTCGGTAGCTCCTGAGGAAGGCTCACGTATTGGACCGAAACTAGTTGGGCGATCTCGATAAACCGAAGTCAGAATAGCCGCGTACCCACTTAAAATGAATACGAACACTCACGAATCCTTTGCAGTAAAATATGTAGCTATGGAAATTAAAAAGTAATAGGTATAGTTCAGCCTTTAAGAGATAGCTTTCTAATCGCATATTAAAGTAAGTCATACAAATCTAATCGCATATTAAAGTAAGTCATACAAGCACGGTACACCTTCTAAGATGTTTTACACCAATAAGTTTATAAGGACAGTTCTTTAGTTACTATTTACAATTTAAAAATTCGTATCACCTTAAGACAGACAGACTTTTGTCTACGACAGACGATAGTGAGTTGAATCTTTTTAATTTGAACTACAAAGCCAGAAGCGCTAGTGATCGCGCGGCAAAATAATTAATCAATTAATTAATCCTGATTAACGTCGAGACGCGCCGCCTCGCGGTTGGATGGGCGATCGCTAATGGCAACATTTCCTGAACGCTTCCGAGCTTCAGCGGGCACTTTAAGAGGGCTATTACATTGCTCACCTCTCTCGCTTCCACTTTCTATTTTCAATGATTATAAAAGTCTAGGTAGGCTTTTGAAAATGTGCCTTGACATCATTGTAAACAACAAAATTACTGACATTTAAGTCATATTAAAATTTTCGTATACCTAGTTTTCGATCAATCAATCAATACTTTATTTCATCATTAGGTAATCACATACACTTGAGAAACGTCACAACAGGAAAATAGATATACACAGACAGACACAGATCAGTGATCTAGAAAGATCTGATAGAGGAAAAAGGCGAAAACAATTATTGACATTTTATTCTATCAAAAATGTGTTATATGAAAAATAAAATATGTCTTATATGTCCGTAATACGTATCAACAATAATATCGAAGGACATTTTTCTTCCCAGACTTTAACAATCGTTGAAAATGTTAGACTGTGCGAGCGAGATAGATGCGAAACGTGAGAGGCCATTAAGCCGTCGGTCCCGATTTCCTTGGCCTTCGCTTTGGGCGGCTTGAATACTTGCGACAGGCGCGTTGGCCAATCACCCCTCTCCTAATTCGCATTGGAGCAGCGAGGAAAGCTGCAGACCTCCTCAGTTGTTTGGAGAGACCCGCCCCCTGCAGTGCAAGCCAGTGCCGGCCACTGTAGGTTGCAGCCATGCCACAAGGACAGACCAACAGTCCACCAGACAGTAAGAGGTCACCGTCGCCTATGAACACCAAACACCAGAGGTATCAGACGCATTGCCGGCCTCGAATGCGTTTTACTCTTACTGAAGCCATAATTTCCCCTTACTTTATCGCGGTAGATATATTTTTATACAAGAATTGATTAAGAGTTTACTTGTTTCCTACGATAAACACTCACAGAATTTGGATTATTTAAAGTCCTGATTACTATATAAACACTGAAAAACTGTACATATATGAAGATTTTTTGATCAGAACCACATAAGAATACGAGATGATTATATTTTTTCATTAAAATCTGTTATTTTAATTACACATTCCTTATTATACACACGCCATATCGCCTACAAATCTTATCGGTTAACGAAGAGTACATCTCAAAAGCTATGGACAACATTTTCGATTAGAAAGCTTTACAAAATTAAAAAAAAAAAAAAACTTACAAAATTGTCTACGGTCTTCGAAGCTACCGGTTTTTTGTATGAATTATCGTTACTATTGACAACACATGTATTCATTTCGCTACGATGAAGTGCACAATCACACATACATTTACCTAGTATTCATTTAATTAATTATTTAATTAATTATCTAATCAAAAATACATAATAACCAACGTCAAGGAATTAACTCTAATGGTAATATTATAGGGGAAAAGTGTCTTAAAAATTAATAGTAACATTAAATAAAAGGATTAAAAATACAAAAAAAAAAGAGAGGACCAAAAAACAACGGAGGGGGGGGATGTTAAATCGATCTTGAAACTAAGTTTGGAGCGTCTAACTACACAATACAGAAATATAACTTACTATGTGTCGAATAAATAACTTCTTTTTTTTCTTTAATCAATCCATTCACTAAACTACGCGTGAGCAAAGCGTCCATGTATACGTTAACGCATCACTATTTAACTGTCACCGAACTGTTTTAACACTAGCATGGTATCGAACCGTCCACGCATCCGCACTGGAGCCGCGTGGATACGATCCAGGCCTCCTCAGTTCCGGAAGACCTGCGAACTGAAGGGCCACTGTGGGACGCAGGTGTCGACCAGTCTACTGGCGAGTTTGATGGCGCTTCAAAGTGGGTGATAGGCGCGTGATATCTCAAGAACGATTTCACCTCCGGGCCGCGCGCGTCCGCACCGCGCGAACGGGCGGCTTTTTAGCTTTGCTGGCGTTCTGTTTGCCTTTGCCGCGCTTGTTCCCAGTTTTCTTAGGCTTGGTAGGCTTGGTGGGCTTGGTAGGCTTGGTAGGCTTGGTAGATTTGGCTGACTTGGTGGATTTGGTCGACTTGGTGGACCTCGTGCTCTCGACGGAGTCCACCCTGCGATCCGAGTCGAACGACAGCGCCGGCATGACGCTCTTGAGTTCGGAGAGAGACAGACTGATCTCCTGTCGCCGCTGCCTCGACCGGGTCATCCGCACGTCCGGCGGCGGCACCACCTCGACCTTCTCCTCCGGTTTGGCCTTGGAGGCTCGCTTGGGCCTGGCCACTTTCCTGTTGGCGGGTGCCTTCTCGGCGCTGTTCTTGGACGTCCGCCCGTTCTGACCCTTCTCCCTGAGCACCGGCTTGGCGATCTCCTCGTACCGCCGCTTCCTGGTGCTTCTCGTCTCGACGAGGGGCTTGTCGTTCTCGATGGACTCCTTTGTCGCCCTGGTTTTCTTCTCCTTGTCGGTTTTGGCGGGTGTTTTGGCGGCGGCCTTCTTCCGGCCCCTGGTCTTGGCCGGCTGCTTGGCCTCGGCGGGCTTGGCGCGCTGCCGCGTGTCGCGCACTTTGGCCGTGTCCTCCTTGCTATCTTTCTTGGCTGTGTCGATTTTCCTGCGCTTGCGGGGCACTGGCGACTTTTCCGGTTCGCTCTGGACTTTGGCCTTCTTCCCGCGCGTAGTTTTCGGGAAGGCGACTTCCGTGCCCTCTAAGCCCTTGCTGCTCTCGATGTATATGTAGTCGTCGAGTTTCGACCGGTTCTTCCCGTAGGTCTTCTCCACCGGCTTGACCGAAGGGACTTCGTCGCCGTCCTCCATGAAGGTCGGTTCGGGCGATTCGTTCAGCGGCGTGTCTTGAGTGCTCGCCTTTATGAGTTCCACGTCGTTCTCGATGGAGCTCTTGGTCATTCTGTTCTTGAGGTTGATGATGGTTTCGATGAGGGAGGCCTCCTTTGTTTCGTCCAGGTCCTCGTCGTCCGGTGCCGAGGTGCTCGGCTCGTACGCGTTGGACGCGCTCTGCTTGTTCTTCGAGCGGCGTTTGTAGAGTTCTGCTTTGGTCATGTCCTGGAAGAGAAACGGTTTCTTAGTTTTATGGATGAAATTCCGACCGGAAGTTGGTGGAGCGTGCCTATTCCTACTCTAACATTTTTTTATGTGATGAGGATAGCTTATGCCATCCATTGCCGCCCATGAACATTTGTGTCAAAATTCGAATATGACTGTCTGAGGGATTGTCAGTTAGTAAGTTAAACCTGTAAATATTAGGTGTCTTTAAGAATAAGAAAATTAGTTCGTTCGTCATAGGTCGGTGTTAGGACTGTTAGCGTAAATAAGTCCTGTTAGTAAATATTAAAATTAATTGATAATCGTTAGAATTTGTCTTATTCGAAGCTTTCTGCTTCGCCCAAAGGTTGACTGGTACAGAATACTTTTAGTAATAAGTCCACCATTTAAACCTTTATTGATTGTTATTGATGTAATAAAGTTTTATAAATAAAAAAATAAAGCTCATTAAATAAAGAAAAAAAAATATTATAATTTGACGCCAGGGTTGACTGGTAGGATGCCGCTAGGCATTAAGTTCGCCCTTTGTAATCCTTGATTTTAATACTTTGTACAATAAAGAGTAAATAAATGAATAAAATAAAGTTTATAAGACCAACTGAGGATCAAAATTAAATTGAGTAAAATTACAAACAACAAATCGACCTATGCATAGAATAAAGGTATATGTGATTATGAAACCAGAACACTTTTATTGTATTTCTGTCTCTAGATAGACCACTAGATTATACTAGTAATATCAAAATTTAAAAAAGTTATGTAATTACGAAGATAGCAGCAGAATAATGGTACATGTGGGTACATTTTGGTTTCATAATCACATATACCTTTATTCTATGCATAGGTTGATATGTTCTAAAATTAGGTTAATAATTCTAAAAATGAAGCAAAATTAGTGGTATTGAAACCACACTAATAACCGTTGTATCGCCTTAACTACATTATAGTTCAAGTTATCGGAAACTGCGGGTTGACGTTTTCACCACATTTAAACATTGCAGTGTTCCTTGACTGTGGAGGGTAGTGAGATTGTCAGTTCCCTAAAGCCGCGTCTCCACCAAAGGTAAATTAAAAACTATCGTGCTGTCAATACCTTGTTGATGTTTGAAGTTTCAAGTACCAAATTGCTATGCCTAATACCTTGTTTACACTTAGTAGTAGGTAGGTGTGCACCTGCATGTCTATTTTAATACATATATTATACTGTTTATCACTGACATTTCTATCAAAAATCTCATTGACTGTTATGTATAAAGTTACTGTGGCATTACGTGTAATGCAATCAATAAATAATTTTGTTTGTTTGCAGGTTGGTTGAGGTTGAAGAAGATACTTTGAGAGTTTTAGCAACGAAATAGGGACATGTTTACGAAATAGGTACCTTTTGCTAATTTTATATTCTGGAGTTCCTCTTAATTCCTTTAAATTTTAATTACCGGTAACAGGAGTTGTTCCAAATGGAAGCTTGAAATCTGAAAATTGTGCTTTGGAATTTATTCTGATAAATCCCTCTCGGCTTAGTAGTAAGTCCTAAGTAAGGTTCCCCAGTTGTTTTGAATTGAACTGATTATCACGGATCTTATTTCCTAAGAAGAAGCAAACTAAACATAAACCTCATCTTCTTATTAAAATTCTCTATGCATATTTATTAAGCAACTTCAGCGGTCACCGTGACAAGCCAACTAGTGATTTAAATTTTAAAATGAAAAAGACGTGTGAAATCTAACAACCCGCCTTTGGCCAGTGTGGGAGACTATGCCATAACTTATCATCGTAAGAGGAAGCTCGCGCTTGGTGGGCTGGTGATGGATTGAGGATGGTGATGATCTATTTAAGGTACCTACTTCTATCATAATAAATAAAAGTTTTAGTTCTCATATGCATTAAACACTACTTAAAATTTAAAAAAGAACGTGAACACACACAATCCCCCCAAGCATTAGGATTCCCTGCGTTGCAGATGGCGGACACACAGAAAACAACACAATTTAATGTCCGAATACAAACATTTATCAGTTAAATAAATGTCTGCCCCGGCCACAGGCCCCAGGCGAAACATATGCAGGTTCTACCACCTAGTGAATGATGTATGTTTGTAACACAATCACAAAATAACTACTGAACGGAATCATATAAAATATGGTATGCAAATAGGTTGAACCCTGCGAAAGGACTTTTTTCGTAAAACCATCCCCCAGAGGAGTAGAATAGGCGGCGGGTAGAGCCCCGGGCAAAGTCTATTAAATGCCTTCCAGTTAAATGCCTATTCATGCTTATTTTTTTATTATGGTTACAAATTAACTATTAATATTGACACAAACGTTAACCGCATCATTCTCATTAGGTTTATTTGCTCGTTATGTGAACGGTAATTCGATAGTTCGGTAAATTAAGGTGTTAAAAGCTGATATTTCTGGGAGTTTGATAGAACAATGACGTGAAGTTGAGGCAAATAAAGTCTATTCTATTGTATTTTATTGTATTATTGTAACAAAGCTCACTATTAATCCATTAGATTGGATTAAAGGATTGTGTGGTTAGTATGATGTTAACTTGAATAATATTAATATAACAACATTATAAAACGTATGTAAGCACTACGTTTTTATCGTCACGAAACATGCCACGTAGCAGCGAGTGCATGAATTTCATATTCTGCTTCAAACAATGACCTTTTTAAAAAATCGGAAAGTTTTGTTACCACACCTACACAATTTATGAAATGTTAATTGGATTCTTAAACCGTTAAAACCCGTATTTAAAACCAGCGTTTTAACATAGTAGACGGACTTAGATCTTCTTATTCACTGTACCTTTTTTGAAGCACGATGTAAAAAGTTAAAAAAGTTTGTTGGTTTTTATGTTTAGTGAAATAGGTACAGCTATTATTATGAGTTGGATTGGATTGGATGGGGATTTAACATTGGGTAGAACCGCAGACGGAACCACAAGCAAATGTCTGCTACAGCCGGAATCAAACCCGGGACCATCAGATCATCAGAGAAGATCGCTGCCAACGCGTCACAGCCATTTGCATCCTTAGCACGTTGTTCAGTGAAATCTCCTTGTAAATTAACTTGGTAAGTATTCAAGTAGGCGGTCTTCAAGTTTCCGTTGCCGTTCGTTGTTTATGAGCTACTCAAAGTGAAATAATACTTACTGAAGGAATTGGACCGAAACTGGGTGGGCACGGGTGGACACAACACGTCACTCGCAAGGCTGCTGACGCTGACGTCTCGAAGCTCACTGAGAGACGATGACCGCAGGGCTGGCAATGTGAAGTTTACCTCCTTTGTCCTGTGTAAACAAATTTATGTTCGAAATTTGTAGTATGTAAACTTTACACTGAATACTTCTAAGGTCAAGTTTTCGACGCCAGCAGCAGGCGGGAAACAGCATAGCGACTTGGACGAAGTGCAGATATCATTACTTAGAAATTTTTTGGGACTTGACCCGTTTTTCACAGTTAAGTTTTAGTTTAGGATTTTATTCAATAGCGATTATTTGTCAACTGCAGGACGCTATTTGTTAAGAGAGAAAAGAGAGATATAGAAGAGTTATTTCTGATCTGAAACATACTTACTGTAATGTATAAAGTCACATTATATAATTTATTTTCGACAAGACTCTTATTTATCTGTTGAAAAATAGCGTTAAAACATTCGAATAATGGAAAACTACATAGATATTAAACGCAAGTACCTACCCCGTATATTTATCAATGTCTATGTCAGTTTCACGTCCAACGTGATAGGTATTTGTCGATGGCAGTATTTTGCGTTCCATTCGTTGGAATTTATTTCACTGCAGTGTACTTTTTTTTTTAACTCGTGTTTTATATCCTTAGGGGCGGAATGTCTGAACACCCTTAATTAGTGGAGCTTCTGCTACCCTATAGCGAAAACCTACTTGCAAGATCTTTAGTTTCAATAACCAGCGATTTGAGATAATCGTCAATGTCAATAATTCAGCTATTTCTTATGCTCATGTTTATAAATAAGGTAGTAGGTAGGTACCTACTCGTATCGCATAATTGTATTCTAATAAAATGATGAAAATCGATAGAGCTATTGGTAAACAAAGTTGCTTCGAATTCAAATTTATGCGAACCTGAACTTTTCCGATTAAGCCAAAAACTCCGCTTTACGAAAGGCTCTGAAGACACTTCATTTACATTGCAAATAAAATTTAATCAAAAAGAAATATTAAAAGTACCTATTTGAATTTTATCTTTGTAATTTTATTATTAATCCTTTTTTTAGTTACGTCTTTGCTCCCAGCCGCAAACAATCAAAGCAGCTCATTATCTTAATTCCTATAAATTCTGAATACTGAAAAGGCTGAAAAGTAGGTTATCACGGTGTTTTCGCCTTTATAAAAAGCCAAGCGAAGTTCATAGAACAATCAGTTCGTGTTAAAAAAACAAAAGAGGTAAAAGGTGTAATGTATGCTACAAGTTGGCATGCGAAGACCCTCAGTGCGATGAGTTTATAGCCGTCTCATGGAAAATTAATGAGCTTTCGCGACTTATAAAATGTTCAGCATACTTAAACGAATTCTTAAACGAATATTACTGACAAGTAAAGCGCAAACATTGTTTTAAGATTTCCTATTTGTGACGGATAAAAAACATAAAATAAAGAACAGAATGTTCGGTAGGTTGATTTTTCTTTTTGTAAATACGATATCCGTTGTCGTATTTACAAAAATACGGGAAGTTAATGAAAAAAGTAATTGAGTTTCGGGGTCAACGGATTTTAATATCCAACGGTAGGTTTACTACCTACTGAAGTTTTTTAACCGTGTAAGTGAAAAATTTGAAAAAAACCTTGGAATGTTTTTGTAATGTTGTTTATGTTTCAAGATAATTCTTTATAATTTTTATGTAAAATTAAGTATTAATATGCACATAGTCCTGAGAGTCCTGGTTGTTATCGTTATAAAATATCCTCCTTTGGGAGACCAAGGAGATGCCGAGACGTGGATCGACCACTAATCCCTCTACCTCTCAGCACTGGCGCAGCGTGGTGCGCTTTAGTAGGTACCTAGTGGTTGTGACGTATGGTTGTGACGATAAAGTCTTACCCTGCTTTGAGCCGCTAATGGGTGTGCGTGTCCCTTATGCAAATACAATATCGGCTGCAGATACAACGTGTGTTTAGGAGACGTCAGACTACTTCCACAACTTTCTCACATACACTACAACACTAGTAACTTGAACTATTAGCTTATTCGAGTGCATTTCCTTAGAAAGGGGCGGTTCACCCAAGCGGCGGAATGCAATGCAATGTTATGAAAGATAATTCACCAGCTAGCTGCATCCAGGCCAAAATAAATATTTTGTTCTATTATTTATACTACGTTATCTTTTGAAAATATCTGGAGTAACATTTTGCTCATCCTCTCTTATGATACGGCTATACTTTACTATACTATGCTATAATATAAACTAATAAACTTACATGTAGCAGGGCGTGCTGATGTCATGTGGTGGGTAGACCAGAATGGGGGGTGACGGGGCGGGGGAGGGGCTGTTCTTCCGCCGACGCGCCACAAACACACCCGCCATCACTAACAGCAATACTACAGCTGCGCTCGCGCCGCCCAATGCTACCAGCACGGCTTCTGTTGAAGTAAAGGTTCATTAATTGAATAATCAAACAAAAATAATAACTTGGCAGTATAATAAAATAAAAAAAATCTTAACAACTCCGTGATGCGTAAGAATTGACCCTGACTGACGAGCCATGGTTCTCGAGTCCAATCTCTGGCCGGAGCAGACATTTATTTGGCAGACAAATGTTTGTACTCGAATCTTGGTCGTTTATCTGTGTTATTGCGTGTGTGTATCCGCTGCCCGCAACACGTCGTAATTCGCGGGTGGTTATATGAAATATCTTATACAATCTTCCAATTAAATAAATAAGCACTAAAAATCATAGGGTTTTGTGTAAATTACATGTTCATATTCCATTTTGTTTAGGTGCGTGACATGATGTTTCTGACAGTCAGAAAGAAAGACGTCGCGATGTGAGTCGTATCGAGAACAATAAGGGTTCTCTATTAACCGGGTTTGGAACTGTTATTTTTATTTTTTATTATTTATATAGGGGATTTTGTCCCCATGTACATGCCAACATCATACTGTAATATTTTAAAAAACTGTTCATGATAATGTACCTTAATCCTACTGACCCCTTGGCATACAATACTCTTCAAGTATTACTTCTAGTTAAACTGACATGGTTAATGTATATACTCGTACTATACTGTTTAGAACGGTTTAGAACCATAGAAAGCATTTTATTCTTTTATCAAATTAACGAACAAGAAGACTGATGGTCACCTACACAAAGACTATCTAAGAACCAACACAAAAAATATTTATGAATGAGACATGCCATTCTCGAATCATAAGGGGAATAGCGAACGACAAACAGTCACAGAGAATGTTAAGACGTAGCGATCTATAATATACCTTTCTTCACAAGTTACAAAACAAATTAAAAAAAATGTAAAGGTCTATTTTGCATAATATATGCAAGCGTTTTAAAATTCACGGGTGTCATAATATATTGTAGAAATATTTTCGAAGTCAGAACTGGTTTATCTGAGTGTGATAAATATCCTCCCTGAGAAGTGAGAACGGATACGGACACAGACCGCAAAGCACGAAGCAAGAAGCTGCAAATTTATTCATGATGTTATGCCACGTATACGTGCATAAAATAGTATCACGTTTCGTTATACCATAGACAAATAAGAGAGGTTATACGTATAAAATGTAATTTAAGACGATGACTACATTATGAATAACAATATGTAGCTCCGTAAATATCAGGGATAAAAATTGCCTAAGTCACTCCCCGGCCTAAAAACTCTATGCAAAAAATAACGTTGATCCCTGGCCGTTGTTGCGTGAAAGTAGGATAAACCAACAAACACACTTTCTCATTTAATATATCAGTAAGGATTACTTTCTGTCCATATCTTTATGAGTTGGTGATGGTGAAAAATTATGTAAAATTACTGGTCAAGAAGTTTCATTGACTTTTAAGAAGTAAAACCGAATAGCATTTAACATTTCATCACAAACAGAAGCCATGTCTTTAGAGACGCTCATACCTAATTCTGTGTTCAAGTTCATCCATGCCAAACTTTGACTCAACCCTGGGAATTTAGTTTCTCAGAAGCTTTGACGAACTTTACAACAGATTCAGTGAGTCGTTAATATTTTGTCATAATTTTCCATTACAATTTAGTTTTTAGACGAAAGACTGAAACGCTTAATCGACGCAATAAAACTGATTGCCAAATTACAATGATAAAGCATGCTTAAATTGTAAGTTCGGGTATGACATTATTAGAAAAGCCAACCTGCGAAATATACATCATAAAATTATTTAGGACCATGCCGGTGAGATCTAGTATAACCTCACTTGGAGAGTAACGACTGTAATAGCGAAGGAAATATACCATGACACCGTTAACATTTTTATAGGGCCCATCAAACATCGCTGTAGCTCAAATACAGCATTTATCTTCTTTGTTATGAACACGACAAGGAATGTGTACAAAGTTGTTTTATCGTTACCATCAAGCCATGTCTACGGCCTACAATATGGCCATAGTCCACTACAAAACTACGAAACGAACATAATATGGAATTGGAAATAAAGATACTCGTAGCTTGAATCCTGCTTAAAAGACATGGGCGACTTTTACAAGTAAAACCAACCGAAACTGAAATATGGAAAGAAAAATTTGCATAATTGCGAATTCACATTTTTGTCATTTAGTGTATTCTGAGTTTCACGGAGCTTGAGAATTTTTGTGTATTTATTACCACATTTTATGAGTTGAGAGAGATCGAAATACTCTGTAAGAAAAGATGAAGGAAAATTATAGTAAAAGCAAGCAAATGATAATTATAGGTTGAATGTAAACCTCCAGGTGAGATCCTCACACATTTATTTGTTACCACATTTTATGAGTCGAGAGAGATAGTAATACTCTATAAGAAAAGTCGAAGGAAAATTATAGTAAAAGCAGGCAAATGATAATTATAGGTTGAATGAAACCTCCAGCTGAGATTCTCACACATTTAGTTGGCGTCAGCATCAACTACAACCTACAACTAACATTAGAAGAGGTAAATGGATTCTCTGTTATCACCGGTGTTATGTAAAAATATCGGAAAAATTATACGTAATAATGATGCAGTACATTTTTTATTACGTATCCGAAACATACCTAAGGACACAAAGGGTAAAAGATATTGTAGCCGTAATGTTGTATCTAGAAGGTGTACAAAGTGCTAATTTTATGTTATTGTGGTAAGAAGAGCGAATTTCATGCTAGACGTGTTGGTGACCACGACTAGAAAAAAAAAGCACAGGTCTCCCTTCGATAAGGTGGACTGATGACTCGACTCGGTGGCGCGTTGATCAGTGACCCTGACTGACGAGCCGAGGGTCCCGGGTTTGATCCCCGGCCGGGGCAGATATTTATTTGGCAGATAAAT
>DWLO01001449.1:0-14952 GCA_018245335.1 Dalla quadristriga
TCCTATTCGAGGTTTGTCACAGATGTCATGGGCGGCAGTGGATGGGTGGAGCTGCATGCTCGTTTGCTATCTTATAAACATAAATAAATAAAAATAACAATACATTACTCTTTTAGAATATGGACTTAAAAATTAAATGGAAATAAAGGGGGAATTACAAGTGGTCTATATGCTATGCAGAGGCGATAGAGTGCCTATTTAGTAAACTCCTAACTGCCCTAACGGCGCCGGATCGCGCGGTACTCGCGGTAATGTTGGAACACTCACATCGTCGTACAGGTCGAAGGCGGCCAACCCGACCGCGTTGTAAATGGCGTCCTTCTTCAGTATCGCGGGCAGGTCGTCCGGCAGCACCGGGCCGTCCTGCAGCGAGGCCAGCAGCCGGACCAGCTCCGGCGCCAGCACCGCGCGGTACTCGTGGAACAGCTCCATGAACACCGCCTCCGTGCAAGGCTGTTTACGGAAATATTATTATTATTTTTGTACTCACTCAGGGTTAGCGTTTAAAACTACAAAAGCATAACAGGTTTTTTGAAATATCCCTAGCTGAAAATGGAAACATTTGGATTGCAAAAATAAATACAGCCTTATTATGTATTATTATTGGTATTATTTTATTACTAAAGTATTCCGGTCTGTATCTATTGTAACAGTTCACTTAACCGCGTGATTACTAACTGGCCAAATACTACTGCAACTTGATAAGTATATACACCCATTCGATTCGACCATTAAATTCGCCATCGAATTTTGTGAGGGTGGCGATCGATCCACTCTCCAACCATACATCAGCTTTTAAGTCCACATCTGGACATAGGCCTCCGGTAGTAGGCGCCACTCCAAACCTCTGCCAAAATGCATTTTTTTTGGCCCCATGATTAACGTGTTTGTCGGTGATGCCGATTTGGCGCCCTTAACGCCGCTCACCCGGAGGCTGTACTTCCAGGACTCGCCGGCCTCGTCGGTGGCGAAGCTCTCGGGCTCCGCGTCCCACAGCGCGAGGTCGTCCGCGCTCAGCAGGAAGTACCGCGTCACGAGGTGCCGGCACATGTGCCACACCGTCTCCTGCCCCAGTACCTCGGTCTTCGCCTGGTGAGCTTGGAGCGCTACGGCTGAAAGGAATTATTGTCTGTATCAATCAATCAAATAAAACTTTTTATTTCATCATGAGGTAATTACATACACTTGAGAAACCAGGTTTTACCAGGTGTTAGATCCTGTATACGGTTCGCCCGGGGTGGTACCACCGCCACACCCATTTATAATTTATTTTTAATTTGATTTCATTTATTTACGTCGATAGATATTCGGATAAATAGTCAATAAGTTGTGGGATGTGTGCCCACAATATCAATAACACTCACAAGGTTCCTTCACTGGATCCATTCCTTTGGGCAGCTTATACTCCATGCACTGGAGAATGCCCTTTACTATGTTCAGGCACTGTATGGTGAACCGCTCATATATGAGGGCCATGCCCTGCTCTGTGAAGCAGTAGTACAGGGCAAACTCCAGCGAGGGCCGGATGAGGGGCACGTAGGAGTTTGGGTGGAAGCAGAGAACCCCGAGGGCCACCTTAGTCAGGTGTATGATGAACTTCTCACACAACTCCAGGGGATAGATGCCTCGTCCTTTCAGTAGTTTTCCTGCAAGAGATTTGAAGTTGAAGAGTTTTTAAATTGTAGGCGACATAATAATGTGTAAAAAAATTTATAAATTTTTTTACCAACTAAGCTAAACAGAAAATTAAATCAACCCAGAGAGCAATGGAACGCAGTATCTTAAAAATAAGGAAAATTCAAAACACGCAAAGCAATTTCATACAACAAAAAATTAAGCTAACCGATGCTCATACACAGGAATTTAAAATAAAATGGCAATGGGCTGTTATATATCCCGCATGACTGATAATAGGTGGACAAGAAGAATAACACAGGTAGGGAGGACCAGTTGGCAAAAGGGGTGTTGGAAGGCTATCCAAATGGTCGGCTGACGACATAACCCTGCCTGGATCCATAAGCCTGGATTTTCCTAGCCAAAGATAGGGTGTTATGGAAGAGGGTGGAGGAAGCCTTTGCCCATAGCTGGGTTCACATCTGTAGTGAAGAAACCTCACACAACTAAATTTTACTTTATTTATTTTAATTTTAACTTTAATGTACTATCATGAACACAACATGTTGAGGAACGCTACAACTTCTTGGCCTTCGTGCACTTTTGAGAAGCTGAACACGGTCAAAAGGGTTCCTTCTGACCGACAATGCAACAGTACGCACTCCACTCCAATCTACTTACCCTGATGATGCTCTGTTTTGGGGCGTAACGCGTGTTGGTGGTGGTATGTATGTTGGCGTATATTTTCATTGTTGCGTGTGCCTATGTGGGAGGGAGGGAGTTGCTATATGCATGAAAATATACACCATCATACGTTTTGCTCGCGGATTGTTGCAAGGTAGATTAAATGTAGCTTTATAACAATGGGGAAATCCAAAGTAACGCATTAAACGTAGCTTTATAACAATGGATTTCCGCAAAGTAACGCCTGATACAATTAATTAAACAACACGATACTCACTGCACTCCAAGCTGGTCTTGGCGCGGTCGAACACCACGTTGAGGAACGCCACGGCGTCCTGGCTCTCGTGCGCCTTCTTGAAGCCGAACACGGTCAGCTTGCGCAGCACTCGCAGGCATAGCAGCGCCTTCTCCAGCCGTTCGGTGATGAGCTCGGTGGCGGCGCCCTCTTGGATGTGGCGCAGCGACAGCTCCGTATTCTCGTGCCAGAGGCCCAGGATGAAAGGGTACACTGAGTTAGTCAGCTCCTGAGGCGACATGAAAGATTCTGTTAAACTTAGTGCACTAATAATGTTTACGTGGTTTCGTTTTTATTTTATTTTTAATTCATTCAGGATAACAACAGCTTGAGACAATAATTACACAGCAAAATATTCTACATAAGCCAATTAATGTTAACCACGTCTCAAATTCGGTGTTATGTGTTACACGGTGAATACTAGAAGCACACATACTTAATGTTTATGCATTACTTTACTTTCATTTATTTTTCTCACTTCATGAATATAAATATACTGTATTTCACCGATCATACAATGTAAAGTGTGTGTCAAGTTATTCCAATAAGCAGTTAGAACTCCAAGTTTATTCCAAAACTAAAAACAACGATGATAGCAGAGCGGTTAAGACCTCGGACTCCTATTAGGGGAGTCCGAGTTCCAATTTCAGGCAAGCGTGACAACAATGACCTGGGTGAAGAACCTCAAATACGACTGTACGAGGGACTGTTATAGTCATCGCAAAAAAAATGGTGTATAAAATGTAATAAGGCTTAAAAGTTGTGTTGATATTTTTTTCAGAAGTAAATCGGGTGGAAGTCATACATAGTTACATTCTATCTTTGTATATCTAATCTGTGCTATTTAAAATGAAGCACAGAGAAATATTTGTTGATACCTATCAGCCAGTATCACAGAACAAATACAAATTGTAAATAACTATATCATTTGTGCATTTAATCTAGTCTATACACACATGTATAATCTTAAAGAACCGAATTCCTAGTAAGCTGCTATAAAAAAGTAAAAATTTCCAAGGATCAAATTTCTTGAGAACGTTGTTCAAGTTTTACTAACACTGATTTATTTAGTTTTACTAACCTGGAAAGTCCGTCTATCTCCGACGAGTCTCTTCGATGCCAGAGCTTTGACGACATGGTGGAATATGAGCAATGATCTATGCTGCACTAGAGGCTGTGGTGCCTTCAATGCGCTCATCAAATCTGGCACAAGATTCGGCCAGTGTGTGGGGCAATCACATCTGTAAACGAGATTACCTGATAGAGTACCACCCAACTCCTATGGTTACATCTATCTGTAGAATAGAATACACGTTTATTTCCTGCAACAATAAACATCAGTTTCCTACAACTTTATGTGTGGTACAATGGTAGTACAGAGCGCCACCAGAGGGAGCGCAATCAGCATTTGCCGCAGTAAACTACAGCCACTGGTTTTCAGTGCGACAGTCTTCGTCGTGCAGTTCGGACTGACGGTATACCAATGTATTTATTAAACATTACGTATTACATTTATTACTAAACAAGATTACATGATAGAGTACTGCCAAATTCATACTGTAAACATGATTGTACCAATTTAAATACCTTTCTTTAAAAGAGTACTGAGAGTTTTTTTCCTCCGGCTTTTTTCTCCCGGCCTACCCTAGATGATATAGGCTAAGTATGTATTTTTTTTTTTTATAAAGCCGATGGCTAAGATAGGCTTTCTCTATCGTGACATAATTAGGTGTTAACAGTAGATCAGTGACGAATTTCATGTTATCTATGAATTTTTTGTCTTTTTTTTTCCTGTTGTGACGTTTCCCAAGTGTATATAATTACCTTATGATGAATTAAAACCTTTTTGATTTTTTTTTTAATTTTGCCCTATCTCCTACAGGTAGATCTATCTGTAAACAAGATTACAAGATAGAGATTCCTACTGGTAGATCTGGATGTTGCTACTTGGTTGATCAATTTTAACAAGTGGCACTGTATTAGATGGACTAAGAGTAATTTACCCTTTCATCCTAACCCTTCACTATTGATTGTGCCCAACGCTGTTTATTGTTGCTGAGTAGTTACAGATACTTGTCACCAAGCTTGAATAAGAGTGTAGAAAAATGGGGTACTAAACACGGATATCTTACTAATGCTGAAGACCGTATCCGTCTGTTAATTCAAAATATTGCACATTATTATGGAATGTTTTGATACACATTACATACACATTCATTGATATGTGTGTATGTAAGTTTTTGATAAAGAAAACCATTATTGCTTTTTTATTCTATCAAAAGTCAGGTGTATGAAAAATGAAAATGTCTTACATGTTACGGACATTTTCATTTCATTTTATTGTCAACAATGATATCGAAGTACATTTTTCAAAAGTCTACCTAGACTTCTACAATTGTTGAAAATGTTGGAATGTGCGAGCAAGATCAATGTGGAAATGTAGGAGAACTCTTAAGACGTATATTCAATGTAAATGAATAATTAGACTTAAATTTAAAAAAAAAATTTGATACATGGTGGCAGGTTCACACTTAAAAACCTAGAAACCATACTTTTCAAACTAAATTGCTCGTTTCACTGCCCATATGGGTGTTATAGTTGTCCTGCACAACTGCCCTGACTTTAAATTCCTCTTCAACCTTTCTAATTTGTACCCACCTGGCAATCTTGGATATGAGCACTGCCTGTTGTGTGGCGATCTGCGCGACAGGCTCGCTCAGCACAGTGGTGGTGAGCAAGCCTTGTCGCAGCTTGTGTTTCTCTTCGTCGGTGATGGCATGAGGCGCATTGCGTCGCCAGTACCGGTCCACACCGTTCTTGAAGCACATCACCGCCAGCCATCGCACATTCACATCGATAGAGTGGTTCGATAGAACGTTCTGGTGAATTAATTCAGATTTTAAATTCTAACCACAACAGCCAGCACACTATGAGACTTACAGATACGATAGTGCTATAAGAACCAAAAGGTTGCCTAACAATGCAACAAAACGGAGATTTGTTGTGGGAAAGATCATATTTAACTCCAGTAGAGCATGTGCTGGTACAAAATGTGTGCAAGCATGGATTACATAAGAAAGTCTTGCCAGGTCTTGGCTTTTGTGGACAAAGTATAAAAGCCTACACTTAGCCAAAAGGAGAAAACAAAGAGATGAAATATTATTTTTCTTATTTTCTTTTCCATGTTAATAGAAAATAATACAGCCACTTAACTATTGGGACTCATATCAAGTCACTCATTCTCATTATTTTATTATAGCCCACTTACCAAGAGAACTGAATAGAAGCCAGGCTCGATTTCCCATTCTTGTAGCTTCTTCTCAGCTGGCTTCAAAACCTCCGTGTCCTGGCTGGTGGCCCGGTTGAGCGTGTCCAAGACCAAAGCATAGATGTTCGGATCCATGGTTCATTTATCTGTAGGTAACTTCTACTTCATTTATCTGTGTAAAACTTACACTTTTTTTCATTATAATTACATTTTTTTTATTTTTTTTATAGTTACCCATGGGCGACAGTTAAGACCACTACATTCCCATATGCTAGCTTGTTTACAATAAAACAACTTATACTTTTCTCAGTTACTACTAACAATATATTTACGAATGAGTAAACATTTAATTGCTACTATCACTGCATGTGAAAAACATCACTTATGCTATCTTGTTGCATTGTAAGTAATGCAACGTGTTTTCGTATAAATCAAACTAATCCGCTTATCATAAGTAAACACATGTTTTACATAATAATGCCAACATAACATTAGCAAATAATAATACAGTTAACGTAAATACAAGAAAAAGAAACGTTCTGTGTAAAGTTTTCGGACTAAAATCACAATTAAGCCCACAGAATTCATAATTCTAAAATCCCAGCTTACAACAACTCATTACGTATACCGATTAGGTGCCGGTAAATTTATCTTTAGAGAAACGGGCCGGTGAGAGATAAAACATGGGCAATCAATATCAAAACTAAGCACAGACATATCATTAGTCCAAAGCTACAACATTAATGGAACATAAAAACAAAAATACTTACTTTTCACAGCAAAACCGTAGAGGACATCTAACCTAGGCTATTTGAGTTTGACAGTCATGACTACTACCACCAGGCAGCTTTTATTTGTCGTTCGATCAGCGGTCATCAGCGTGAAGATGTAACCGACATAGATGATTTAACTCAAACGAACAAATACATTAAAGCGAGGAATCATCTTTGATGTGCAACTATTGCTTAAAGAAATGCCAATAATTTTAGTCAACTTTTTCTTCCGGCGAACAAATCAAATGTCAAATTAGTCAAATAAATTACTAGGAATGGGAAAAAATATCGAAGTATCGGCACTATTCTTTGATTTAACTATCTGACTAAATCGATACTTGAATATAAGATATATCAATGTACGAGATGTATGTAACGTATCAATAAGGATACTTTCCAGCAGTTTCTATATGCTCAATCACATCTGCTCATCGCATAATTATTTCAAATTTGTAATATGGGTACTACTTAATGTAGTTAAGCTTCACTACAATCAATACATCTATACAACTATTACTTCATTTTCTAAACAGAAACTTAAGTTGAAGAAGTTGGTGAATACAAGCAAATACATATATCAAAGAGATACAATAATTGTCTTATTTGTTAATTTAGATATAACTGCTTTTTAAATACTTTGATACCATTGATATTATATAATAATGTCGTTACATAATAATTTTACTTCACCAAGAAATACAAATATTGATTATAATATTGATTAAATATCGATTCTAACCTTCCTCCATCCCTAAAAAGAAAATCACATTCAATGGATTGAGTTGACGTTTTCTAGTGAATGACCAGCAAAGGTAATTAAATTTTTTATTTCAATGCCGGATTAAATTTTCTCAAAGCCTAATATGATCAACATTTATTGTTTAAATCCTTTGTTGAAAACCTGCTCTTGAATATCTCATCCAAGATCTCATCCTTATATCATTTTATTAAATTTTTCGTGGAGTCTATGATAATTTTAGTTTATGGATTATTTAAAAAGAGTAGTGTTGCCCAATACATGAAATCAGAGTACCGAGCAATAAAATAATTTTATTCAATCATTAAACATAAAACTATGGAACTGAAAGACTAAAATAGTTGACAACTCATCGTAATTTATTTATAAAAGTATTAAATGTTTATCATTAGGCACTTTAAAGCGCTACCTATGTTGTGAATGGATAATGCCTTACTGGAACCGTTGCTACTGTAACAGGTATATCCTTGAATACAGTAAGGTGAAACAAAAAAAATATCTCCACCTGGAATGCAAGAAATAAAGTATTTCTCTTAGAAATATGTATTAGGTACAAATTTACCTAAATTACATAATATTCAGACAACTTGTAAAGCGTTCGAATCTATAATAGCAAGCAAGCAAGCATTTATGCTAAGTGAATCTTAGGCGGTTACGTAAATTTAGGAATGTCTAATACGTACTATACGTTTGCGAGTATGGTTGATTATCTGATGATGAACTACTGATTAATGTCTATCTTAGTACTTAAATAAAGTTGATCTACGAAAATGAAAGTTTAGGCTTAGGACTTCAAGAAGGCGCTCAAGATGTTTTTTACAACTTAGCAACTTTAAGCGAATGGGTTGAGCACTAGCCCACAGTGACTTGCACTCTTCTACTTTATATGCATGGAGCAATGGGGTGAAGTATACTCAGCTTTCCAGATTTATATTAAGTTGCAAACTAGATACTACTTTTATTAAATTAAACTTATTTTTTCTTACCCTGAAGAAATACGAAATATTAATTAATGAATCAGTCACATTCAGACTAGTTGGCGGAACAAATGGTATGTCCATAAAAAATTTGCAAATTTCACTTCTTTCATTCGTGAATTCTGTGTGTATTACTTTGCATATTATCTTTTCATCAGTAAGGTGACCAGACGATACAGTGTAATCGCGTTTCTGTAACATTGAACATGATGTTTTTTGTGATTCAAATTGAAACTTAAAAACTTCAAAAACAATACATTGTTAGGAAATTATACCTGTATGAGTGCTAGTCGAATTTTTGTTATTATGGCATTTTTCTCATTGTTGAATATAACTTCGAAAGGTATCCTTTGCTCATGTGTGAAACCTCGATATGTTTTTACAAATATGGATATAATTCCTCCATTCCATAATGTTTTACTTAATTCAAATAAAGTAGGTACCTAAAATAGTTGTTAACAATAAATCACAAAACCAATTATTTTTATAGTTCGAAACCTATCTCAAATAGTCATCGATAATACTACACTTACACCATATAGCATTCTAAGATACTATAATACGTCAGATATACAAACAAATATTTCGTTTAGAAATATCATGAAATCAAAATATAATGTAATAAATATTACCCCGACATTGCAAACTTAATATTTTAGTGTTATGTAGCTATGTACACCGACTATTTAATGAGAATTCAACCCTTAAGGGTGAAAGGGTGGTTGTAAATTCATATGAAATAAACTTATTTTACACAGGTGAAGCTACGTAGGACTGCTAGTCTAATTATACCGTATCGACTTAAAGGCAGCCTGCCGAGATCGAACGTTTGTTCTGCTCCCCAGGTGGTATTTAGCTTAATATCACCAAAATACGAATTACGTTTATTAGAATATTATACGTGATGTATTATTTACCTTATATCCTTCGACGTGATTTAAGTTTATTTTGCCCAACACGCACATAGGAAATATTTTTCTTCTCGACATATTGCACGATGCTTTACTAGTGATCTGAATAAAGTACTTTACTGTTGCCACTGAACTATTAAAGCTTGAAGGTGCTTGGGGTGGCAGAATAAAATCGAAATGGTAACTACATATTCCAGGATTTACTCTAATACCTAAAATGCACAGGGGTATATGTAAAAGGTTTGCGTTTTCAAATCACACCAATGTAGCGAAGACTACCAGGCACTACTATGAACTTCTACTATGTACTGCTGCTAGCAAGTAGAAACTTGACAGTAGTACTAGTAGCAGTACATAAATAGTATTAGTGGAGCTGAACGATGGAAGCTTGTAGATCTTATAGAGAAACGACTTCTTCAGATTGCTTGTGTGATAATTAGAACTAGCTTTGAAGCTTAGAACTTTCGTGATGTTAGCTGGTAATAACAACGCACCTGTAACCGATTTCCAATATGATTGTGATGTTTTGAGGTAAGATATAAAGTATCGATGTCCATGGGCTCTAGTGGTCATATCATATCAATTGGCTACGCTACAAAACCTATATAAAAACGAATATATACAAGATATATACAACATATACAAAAATTTAAGTATATAAGTAAGTTTCCTACCATTCAGGTCACGAAAAATATCGAGTGTTACATCGAAGAATTGTATTCTTTGAGAATATAATTTAATAAATGGAATAGTTGGCGCTGCTCTTGACCACGATGCCTTGCTTTGTCCAATGACTCTAAAATCAATATCTGCAATAGAATAAAAATCAATCTGTCGTGCCACTTCTGTTAGATAAAAAGATATAATTGTATTTTCCTTATATTTTTAACAATAACTACGAAAATTAATACCAAAATAGTGAGACTAATAATCACTACTTGTATCAGAATACAAATAAATATCAACGATTATTCCATGCTGAGCCGTTTGTTACTGCAGAGCAATAACGCCTAATAAATCTACACAGCAATTTACCGAGACGTTCAGAAATCCCCACCACCGCGACACATCTCAACAGAATATTGTGTTATAGATAGACGCGCTTGCTATGAGTTCTTCTATTGCCTTTGAGAATACTCTGTCACTTCTCATTACATTTATGTGAAGAAATTAATATAATTGATTGATTAATATAAATATCAATAAACTTACGTTCTATGTTCGTTTTACGCTTGAATTTCAAAACAATAGTACCGGTGATTAGATCTCCCGTATAAAATATATGACCAGTCCTGTTAAAAATTATATTACAAGAATCCCAAACCATCTTCAACTAAGTGATTTTTCTAAGTTAGCATTATTAAAGCACTGTTGACGACAAAAGATTATTATTGATTACAACAGTGGTGCTAATTTATCAGCAGTGATAGAGATAAGCAAAAATTGATAATAGTCGTATTATTACCAGCTTTTAAATAATATGTTGCATTCCATTTGCTCAAAGCAAACGATACGAGAATCTATTTTTTAGGTATAAATTTAATTCTTTAATTAAATACCATTCTGTAAAGTCCAATTTTAGCCAAGACTAAAATCAACAAGGTATTTTCAGATAATCGAGTAGATAAATAGCCAAACGTTGAAAATACTATAGGTTCGATTTAGAGTGACTCAAAAAAATAGGCTTAACATTTTATGAATGTATTAAAATTACTAAAGATAAAATACAAAGTAAAAAATGAAAGATTATCCATAAAGACTTAAAATTCTATTTTATTAAAATGTTTATTTTATTAATGGTAACATTAACAGACGCTAGCCCTGACATCTTGTGACAAAAACTACTTGATTTCACCTTCATGTGCTTGTTTCACTACTTTTATGAGTTATAAACATTCCCACAATTATTTTTAAGAAATCATATTTAAATTATATTTTTATATAATTTGTTTAATATGTTTCTTTACACATAGTTACTGTAGAACGTATTTAAAAATTATATTTATTAATAAGCAAGTTCTTGACAACTTCCTCCTTCCATGACTTTTTTGAGAAAGCGGATATGGTTGGTCCGCCATAATCATTCGTGTGGGTCTGTGCTTGTGTGGTTTGGGTGTCTTACCGGTGCCAACCATTATTTTTAATTAGTATTAAGTTATGCGTATGAATCCAGACATGGACGATGATGAGAAGGGGTAAGCATATTTTTCAGTACCTTACTTTTGGCACGAGCTGTTCCAAGGGACGGCAACTATAATAGGTCAAACTATGTTCGCTTGGTGTGTCGCATTTCACGAATAGCCAACAGGGCTTGGGAGGTAGCATTCGGTTTTGTTGTGTTTTACATTTTTACTTATTTTTTGTACGCAATATTTGCCAAATTATCGGTGTTCGATTATTGACATGGTAACAGTTCACGTATGCTCAATTAGCCTTTTACCGGCGAGCGGCCACCGACCCCAAGCCTGGCCGTGCGAGTTGCGTGTATCATGGCAGCTATACTTTCCCGTCGTACTAATTTGGCATATTTTGGGGTCTACTAAAGTTTGATACCAATTAATTGCAAACAGTTGTTTATATAACTCGTCTTCTCAAAAACCAGCTACGCGGAAACGTCGCAATATGTAAAATTAACCTTTCTGTGACTAATCGCTGCTTTCTCTTATCGCGAATTTCGCGGTAAGGCATTATTAGTCAGTGGCGTATTTGGTTTTCGTTTTTTGATTTCTAATGGTGGCGATTGGTGGTACCGTTATGAATGAGGTTAATGGAGCAATGTTGGAAGTGCCGCGTAGATAAATGTGATTTGCGAAACTTAAAACGTGCTGATTCATTAGCATGCGGCTACCTACGTAGGCAGAGTAAATATCTCAATGTACTCTCGATTACAATGCGAAAGGTACAAGTGTTTACTTCCAAGTTCGCTTTTTTCGCGGCGGCGTGTTACAATCAACCTTTGACGCGTCAATGCACTCCAGCTTGTACATGAACTAGATTTTAGTACTTCATAACCTCACTTATTCGGCGGCGCCTTACCCTCTAGAATCTGTAGCAGGTCTACAACGCAAATCAGGGACTAGCACCATTTCTGATTCTAAATGCAGCTACACAATTTCCATCTCTAATACAACAACATCCAATCAGACCAATGATAAGATATGCACATAAAAACTATATTTTAAACAGCTGCCTAGTTGGTTTGCAGTGAATGTTACTTTCACCTGATGTGATTGTGCTAAGTCAGCATGCAGTAATGCCATGTGGTCTACACATTGTTTCATAATGAACAGTATCATTCACAATAGTGTGGCAAATATTGATTGTTGTAAATTTTTGTCATATTTTAATGCGATTGTAATGTACACTATACCAACTTTAGCCTTGCCTAGTTGTCAAAGTATTCTTGGCTTATCATGTATTTGAACATACTAAACACTGATAAAACATTAGACTTACTTTGAATTGAGGTCAGTGAAAATGAAAAAAATAACTATCTTGGATTTTGATAAGTCTGTAATCTTATGTATTGAAGACATAGTGCAATAATTTATTAATAATCTATAATTGCTAGTAGATGTCACTATTAATACAGTCAGTGTTGTTTTACTTTGTTTTAGGCAGAACTTAGAAAATAGTATAAATATATAATATAAACCTAGCAATGACACAAACATTGTGTTGAGGTAAAGCCTCAAAGTTTGTGTCAGAACAGATATGCTTGATGGTTGCCATTGGAAAAGCCCAAACTACCATCTATTAAACAATGCTCAATTGGTTTAAAACATATTCCACATAGTATTTAAAAATAGACTGTTCTGGTGACTTGGTTGTTGGTGATGTTTTCTTTTGTGACAAGAGGTCTTAAGAGTGGAGTTGTCAGTGTGAAAGTAATAATTTATTATTTTTAATGTTGGTGTAGCTGTTTCAGCATAACATTCATTGATCTTGAAAAAGGTTACTAAAAGTCAAAATTTTCCATTTGTCACAAAGTAATAATACATTGCATATGTTTTACATATTTATTAAATAAGGTTATTTATTGTTACTAACATAACATTTTTAAGGCAATTGCCTTTTTAAAGGAGCTTAAAGCACAATGTTTACTCCAGAAATATACAAAACAAATACAGCACAAACACTCTTTATTGTACACCAGGAAAGAATATTCATATTACGAAATAACACAACATGTATACAATAGGTGGTCTTATAGCTTAGAGCGATCTCTTCCAGACAAACTTAAGCATGGAGAACTCATGGAAGAGTGATGGGTGGTGGTGTACATAAAAATTAACGGGTTATGTATGCAATGTTTATGCACGGAATACATAACTGAAACAAAAAATGATACACAAAAAACAAAGGACCACAGGAGAGAAGAAGGTGCATTATAGAGAGAAGAAAGAGTTAAATAAGTAAGAGCAAATAGAGAAGGCGTTTGAGAAATATGTGTGACTAGAACCAATTAGTGGCCTACTGCAGGGTATCCTCTTAAAACTGAGGAAGCCTCTTGCATACCCGACCATGCTGCTCCAGTGCTTATTGGCGGAGGGGTTAGTGGCCAACACAAGTGCTGGAAGCCTCAACGTCCTCAGACAAGGCTTAATGACTGTTATTTAATGATAACCACCGGGACAGATGCCTTAATATGCCCTCCGAAGCACAGAAGGGCTCATGAAAATTTGCCACTATGAGGAACAGGAAAAACCATTTATAGGGTAAATCACCTGCAATGACTTAGACTATACCTAACTTTTTGGAATGGTGTCACAAAGCAGTTTTTTAACAAAACCTCATAACTATTTCAATTAAATAATTTATATCAGTGTTCCCAAAATTATATAACTTCGACCTCTTCAAGGCTAGAGTAAATAGGCTTTTTCTAGGCAAGTGCGCCTTTTCATAGAACGTACCAAGCTTTCCAGCCTGGTCACGGTCAAACACTTACTATCTTTTAATAGAAATTATAAAAGTTTATTATTTGTTTTTAATTTTAAGCACATTTTTGTAAAGTTTCTGTCGTTATTGTAGCTATTAGTGTTGCTGCTGTGATGGCAATTTTTTTTTTTTTCTCGTTCTAAAAGTGAGGGAACTAAAATAATTTTGATGACTGAGAAGTTGTCAATGTAACATGCATTAAGTATTCATTTTTAGGGAAATCACTATTCCTAATATGCTCAATATTAGTGGACTTATGGTCCATCCAATATGGCAACCAATCCATCTATGAAATGATTAGTAAAAGGAATGGGTCATAAATAATTCAAGAATTACTTTTGATAAATATTCATTAACAGTGACTATTATAATAATGATGGCATATATTAGTGTACCTTCCTATTTTTGTGGGATTACCCATAAGCCAACCTATTACCATCAAGCAATTTTCAAATTCACAACTGTATATAATGAAAATGTCAACGACCCCTAAAGGTCAACAACCTTGTATTGATTTTAACAAGAAATGATCCACCATCAGTATATTTCATGTGAAGCTTTCAATCTTGTAGGAGTATTCATTAAAAATATGATCTGAACTTTATTTATTGAGATTCGCTTTCATGTGTATTGATTGAGTAATATTTATAATCATTACCATTATTTAATGCATCATTTGGAAATGAGATGTTACAGTATGAAATTCAGTACAGCATGAACCCTGTAAGGGTGTGC
>DWLO01001450.1:0-14950 GCA_018245335.1 Dalla quadristriga
AATCAAAGTGGAGCAATGTGACTGTATGAAATGTTTAGTAGGGAACGGTTAATGTCAGATGGTCACGGTACTACGGCTCAAGTTAAGTACCATCTTCGTTACCGGTTACCATTTACCCTAATAAATTTACTACTAATAGAATGCTGATATTGGGCCATTTCTTGGAAAGATAGAGATGTGAATTATACCTCAGTGAACATTACGGATTTATCAGTATGCAGGGAAAACCGGCAGGTTTCCTTGCAAAATTCCTTCGCCATCAAAGCAAGCGATAATTAGTTATATGATTAATTAGAAGAACTATGCTTCAATATTTCTCGGAAAATAAGTCGGACTATGTGGTCAGAGCGAATTAGATAAACCACCGTAGAATACTTTTTGTCGAATGGGTTTATGGAATTCTGACAGCGGCCTTAAAAGACGTATTATCGGTTGAAAACGCAGATGATGGTTAAGCCTCGCCTGGCTCTAGAATTTAGGTCTTGGTAATGTAAGTACATTAACCAGTACATTAATGTAAGTACATACATTAAGCCTTGGTAATGTAACAACTAACAATGATAGATGTTGCTGAGATATGAAATTTTGAGCTTGCCAGTATTACATGGTAGCTATTCATTGTCTTTGTCTATTATGCAGAAATTATACCTTCGCCCGTGTTCATAACTATTCAAATTTATGATCTCCAGGATAACACTCATTCTTTTGTTAATTTGATTTAAGTATAAGTTTCCTTAATGAATCTCATCTAATTTTTTTCTCAGGTATAAAGTATATTTATTATTAGGTACGTCGTTTTCCTACGTTGGTAACTCATGATTGGTTGTTTGTGTACCTTGTATGTTTCGGTAGGTATTTTTTTTGTCCCTAATTGAGATTATTATATAAAATGAAATAATAGTAAAATTAAATTAAAATAAAATAGTTTTTTGTGTTCAAAACAAAACTATGACTTATTGAATAAATTTACTCTGTTTTCATATTAACTCTGCTTTTGTATGTAGGTTCGTAAGATCGTTATGTACGATTTGTTTAACAAACACGCTTTCAAAGGACGGTCATGTGAGGAAAAGTAGAATTTACTTAGTAGGTGCAATAAAACATGAAGTAGTCGGATACAAATCGTTCATTCATTCATGTATCATTCAATAGTTGAATATATACGCCGTAAAAACAAGATGTTGGTGTTTGCAATAAAAATATATTTTTTGAGGAGATTTTCTATTCTGTAGAAAATACTTGGAGACTATTCATCGAGTAATTAGGCTTCTGCTATTCGTATTTTCGTATTCAACGCTCAAGCCGAATAATACGAGTTTTTATCAGAAACCACATAACAAGTTAGTCCCGAATCCTCAATGCAAGATGGTACAATTTTACAATTAGGTACCCCAGTAGTATACTGCCGGCCGAGCGTTAAGTCCTGGCCTGATGTGTATCTCAGCGTATGATAACTTTTTTTATTTAAAGGTTGAAGGGTCTGTCTGGTGCCTTTATTGACAATTCGTCGTAAGCATCGCTTCCTTCTTCTTGGCCCTTCTTTTGGTAGCTATTGGACCCCACGTCAGAGCTCTCCGGGAAACTCTCTCAGTTTGAACTTAATTGTACTGTTTGGTCGTGCGTAGCGAAAAGGATCGCGCTTACTGAACCGGAATCTACGCATCCAGTTGACTAGATCGTATCTCTTGCTGTTTTATAATATTTGTGTTCGGCGCAGTATGTTTTTTCTGAGTATCTCTTATCGACTAATTCGTAACACCAAGCATGCAAAGAGATATGCGCTAATGTTTAACAGCCGCCTGACCCCAACTCTCTGGGCGTGCTATGATGGCTTGGTATTTGTCAGAAGTCAGTGTGTTATCCTACTGAGAGGTTCCGAGACAGAAACAAGCAGTCATTTTTAAAGTGCGCTTTGTAAGCGATGAAATATCACTTGCTCTAAAGATAAAGGAAGAAAGACGTCGTGAGGAAACTGCATGACTGCTCTCCGTAATGTTCTCAGTGCGTCTCAGTGTGTCACGATGTGAGAGACTTGATAACTTACACTCGGCCAGGGTAGTGGACTATAACCTCTCTCATTCTAAGATATCTAGTGCATCGTGTTGCCGATGAGGTTGACGACTTGATTTCGAAAGACTCACCTGACTATTTGGAAATGTAGCGAAGGCGGACTGAACTTTGTGGAGCGCGTGGTCCTGCTGGTGGGCAGGGGGAGGCCTGCCCTTGGGGAAGTGGAAGCGCGGTATGACCCGTGCGGGCGCGCCGGAACCGCTCCGCACCGACCGCTGGAGGGTGGTGTGCGGCGGCGCCGACGCTGGCTTCGGAGGTTGCGATGCCGCGTAGCTCTGGAAAAAAATATCAAATAAGTCTTCAACAATTGTGTCTCGGTCGGAAAGGTGTGGATGCCGGCTACACTCATACAAGAGGCGTCCACCTTAGTCCTCAAGGGTAGCATCGCAGCTGTGGCCAGCTTCGAACATGACTATTACAAACCACTACAAACCAGACTATCACTATCACCGACTAACAGACCTTTGTTTCATAGTCTTTCTCCCATAGTCCTTATACTAACGAATACTGACCATCTAACATTCCTAGTAAAATCTCATACTAACTGCACCAACATCCCCAGTTCCTTTTAGGGTCCAATTACGGTATATCACAGACGTCGTGGGCGGCAGTGGATCGGACAATCTGCATGCTCGTTTGCTAGATTATTCAAAAATAAAAAAAATTAAGTAGATCTTTTTTTATAATATGAAATGGGTTGTTTTTGAGGGTCATGTATGAAAGCCTACTACAGAACGATTTGTTATAAACTTAAGCATAAGTAGTGAGGTAGTAATAGTGACTACTTATAGTAAAGACAAGGCTGTGCGATTAAAAACAGTGACCCCCTACATCATGTTATTTATTTTGTGCCTACATGAACCGAGTCTTCCTACTCTATAGAATTCTTTTTTTTCTGCGGTCGTGAATAATACGCAGATATCATATTATTATTAAGTTTGCCTACTTACTCGTAGGTAAAATCTTATCTTGCTTAGGTAATCCTAATCCCTGAAATAAATAATTTAATCACTAATCCTAATGGATCCTAATGGTTTAGTGATTACGATTAAAATAAATTCCATAAAATTTAGAACATTAGAATGTTATAGAGAATTCTCATGCCTGTAGTTTTCTTCGCAATGTAACTTCAATCGCTTAATGTTAACAAACATACACGCGCACATATCTTTTACCTTTTCCAAGTCAAAAGTACGTGCCAAGTATTTAAGACTAGATTCCCTCGTTTCGTATAAGGGTGAAATCATAACCAGTAGCCGTGTGGCCGAGTAAGTGTCATTGCTAATGGGGATATCATTATCTCATTTTGCCTGGCAATATAACGGATTCAAGATATACTGTCACATACATACTCGTACTCCCTTTATTACTCCCTTCAAATTGGTTTTTGTGTACCGGATTTATTATGGCGAAGCCTGGAAGCGGTCTAGTCCAAGTCGTAAATCATTTTGCTTTGTCGCTCAGTGATTTATTATGATCACGAACCTATTAAAGGCAATAAATAAGCTTCATAAGACATAAAAAGCGCTGAAGAAAAAGACTTTTCGTAGTCCTTCTTAATTAAACGTACAACATCAATCAATTTATACAGGATAGAATAAAGATTAAGATTTTACATTCGCATCTTAAGAGTTTTCCAATGAAGTTTTAAACGGTCATACCTAGTATTTGGAGATAAGTTATGTATATGGCGTAAGCGGGGCGTCACCCATTTTCATTTCGATCGGAAACGAAATTAACCGTAAGCCTGCCCAGCTCATCACATAGTAGGTGATTTTACACTCCGGTAGGATACCATATTGAAAAACGAGGTAAATTAATTAAACAAGCGTTAAATCCGAACTACCGACGGTGTTGAGTCAGATCAGGGTTTTCTTATATGCTGCCAGCACTCTTGACACGAGACAACTGTCGTCTTTCAGTCCTCAGGAGTATCAAACTGCAAGGTACTGTCTGTGACCACCTTCTAATAGGACTGCAATGCTCTTAGTAAGTATTCAGTAAGTTACACTGATGTCGGCCATTTAGAACCCACGTATGCCCATTTGCCACTTCATTTACATACAAAAACAATGTTTTCAAAGCAGCTCATGGACACAATAGGAACATAGCCGACCTCAGGAAGTGGGTCATAGATGCGACCCGTTTCGTCCTGGTTGAGCTCTGCCGGCCGCACCCACCGTCGCGGTCTGCCGCTTAAGAGCGTCAATGGCATGGAGGTCATTTTGTATGTTAAATATCCACTACCGCCTATTTATAAACAACCTCTTCTACCTCGCGTTTTTTTTTTTTTGACGAATTTTGTGCGTACTTCAGATTTAGTATCACCCAGACTTGGTAGGTAAAGAATATAATTTCGCCATTAAGGCCGCCCTTGTCAACTATTGTATTTCTATAGAATAAATAAAAAACAAAACATCCAACAGGATTTGAAAATCCTATTCGAAGCTAATCACAGTTACGTTCACCATCATCATTCAGTGTAATTAATAGCTGGTATTAACCAGCCATTAAGCAGGTAGGGTCATTTGCATCTGAAAATATTTAGTAACACAAAAATACTATCAGCCAATCAACAAGTTTTGTACAAATGGGTAGAAAAATATTGGACACATGGAACCAATAGTCAATTATTGGCGAATATATTGTTCGGTTGTCTATAGTAATCTCATTCCAATCCGGTCAGATGGCCGAACCCTATCGCCCGAGTATTGGCACACCCATTAAATGGTTCAGCAATCCTTGGCCTACAATCTATGACTGTACGATATTTTTAAAATAACCGCTATGGCATTATACACGTATTGACCCACATTTTAGCGCAACATAAAACCAACAAAACAAAACATTTTGAATTGAAATTGAAGCAATTTAAATGGGTACCATGACTCGGAAAAAGAAGCGCCGCCGGTCGCCTCTAAACTTGGTAGACTGACTACCTGAAGAAGACAATAGGAATCTGTTGGATTTAGAGGGCACGGCACCGGGCAGAATGGTGCCAACTAGGGGCAGCGTAGGTCCTGAAGAGGACTATTAAAACTGGCGGATGGAAACAAAATATAATTACGCTGCTGCAGAAGAGATGGTCATGCACAATAGGTCCACGAATAATATTCTGTCACGTATGTCTAGTTGCGTTGAGAATATAACCTGGGACTCGTAAATGAGCTACCAAGGTCACTACCAACTGGACTACGAAGTGATTAAATACGCGCTAGAAGCGCCGCTATCTACAAACAATACATAGGTACTGCTCGAGACCCCGCGTTTTCTATCAATCGTTACTTAACAAATTCCGTGAATGATTCCAGGTTTTTTTTAAGGCACGTTAAACAGTGCCACTACTCCATCAGTCCCTCACTAATTCTTACTGAAGAGACGTGGCGAGGGCTTTTCGGGAAATATTGCCGTTGGAAGGTAGTTCAGGCTTTTCAGTTCAGAGAACTTCGCCTACCTTTAAATTCTACCAAGTAATAACGATAGAAATATTCCAACTTTTTTATTTCAAAAGCCAGATCTCATTATGTCCTTCGTTTGTTTAAGTGCTCTTTCTGCTCGTAACCTGTTCACTAAGGACTGCGGAAAAAATTATGCGTGTATTTTAACGTCAACTAAATAAAGAATGTGTATCGCGAGCATATCTTTTCGAAAATATTACACTGAATATTTTTCGGGTAAAAAAAAAACAATTAGCATTTCTTGCGCTTGAAAGGTGCAGTTTGCTCACAAAATGCACGGTAGCCTGTATGATCGACTATAGTAGCAAGACAACGCTAGGAAGAGGTTTTTCTATACACTTGATAACGGAGGTGAAGTTATAACCCAACAAATGCTACAAGATGATACACGTCAAGAGATATTATTGAATAGCGATAATTTTTATACCTTTACTCTTTATGTTCAAACAACAATGTGTCGCAGATATTGTAGGTATGCATAAGTCATTGAATTACGATTCTTAAGAGATGTGAACACATTTTTGTATTTTATAGGTACTTCAAGAGTATTAGGACTTAATTAAGGACTAGCACAATAAAAATAAACCTGAGGACATTGGCGAATTATATAAATACGACAAAAAAAACTGTCACTTCTGTAAGGATCCTTTATGGTGTTCGTTTGGTTCCCCATATGAAAACATATTTCCAGAAAAAGATCCGTATAAGAGACACTATCAATTAGTGCAATAATACAGGGAGCGTTTATTTTTGCAAATCCGGTTCGTTTCCAGTTAGGGACAAGCTTTTACAAAAATGTAATGATGCATTTTTACTTTTTATACAAAAAAACGGCCCCGAGAGCATTTTTTGAATTTGGCCTACCAAGCCCCCTTAAATAAATCATTCTGTATAGACTTCGCAGTGGCGAATAAGTAGTCTTCATCAAAATAACACTACATGAATTCTCAAAACTCAGTATAATCGATTAATACCCAAGGTCACAGAATGTCATAAACTATGTAAATGTCATTGACATTGACACAAGATCGGTCTGAGTGGCGTCGATTAGGGGAGCCAGCAGTGGACCTCTAAAAGCTGATGGATGGATGATGTAATTGTCAGAGATTTTAGCGTAGGTCACGGATTCCAAATTTCTTCTTAGTAGTCTCAGAACACTGACTCCAAAATGGAAGACTTGCAATAAAAAAATTTACAAATGGATGTGACCGCTCCGCTGGGACGACCATATTGAATTCTTAATTTTTCTACGCAAGGTTCTATTATTAAAATACCGAAAAAACGCTCACGGCCGACCAACACAATGACGGCATTTTTTTTTTCTCGTCATCATTATTCTTGTTTTTTGTATTGCCCCGTGAAGTGTCAGGTTTGATCAATTTATGTGGATAAATGAAATTAGCCTTACGTTCTCACGAAACAAATTGTGCACCACGGAAATCATTAAGTTAAATCATGGATTTTACGTAATCATGTAAATTTGTGAATTATTATAAAAGCATGTTCTTGGATGTCTTAATTCGTCTATTGTAGACAGTACATGCCACTAAGCATTGATGATCTCGAAACGTTCATAGTCGCGCGGCAAGTTTCAACCGTAACTAATTGAAATGAAAACAAACAAATGAAACAAATTGAATACCGCTAGTACTGACCAGAGCGTACGTTTGTCCATTCGAAGATAAAGACAAGGTATTGCAAACAGCATTCCAGCAGTGAAATGATTGTTTCATTCCGATGTAAAATAAACAAAGCAATACGAACAAGCTTGCAGAATTTCAAATACGTGTTGGAAGTAACAAAACTAAGAAGAGACGGATAGATGGAGTTACCATACCACTTTGAGTTACAGAATGGAGTTGTATTTTAAGCTACAGTTTAACTTGTTTTGTTCTCAATCCTGAGAGGAGACCCGTGTTCAGTAGTGGGCCCATGGTGGAATGAAGCAAGATTAAATACGAATTCCCTGAGTCAATTCCCGTCGTGAATCCAATCATTAGGGAACCTCACCGGGCGCATTGATAGCTTTTTTGTATGAAGATTTTGATGGATTTGCAGAGATTTAAAAATTATAAATTAAAAAATGTGCAAATAATTTTAATGTCGGCAATAATTTATCTTCTCTTTTAACCGAGTATAAGCTAGCAGCATCTGTTGGAGTAGTGTGTTGGCGTAAGCTCTAGGCCTCCTCGATGATAAGGAGACCCGTAATGGGTTGTAGAAGTTGACGAGAACGAAACAGCGTATTTACTGTAGGACATATTAATATGGATGGACGAAACTTGTATCGTAATTTTCGTTACACTCAACATCGCGAAAAATTACGCAAACCGCAGCCACCGGTGCCGAAAGACGGATCTGAATAAAAATTCCCCATTTATTTATGTTCCGGATGAGTCAGAGATAGTGAACATTTAAAATCGCGGTACATACAATCGTAATGGATTCCCTCAGTGTACAGTCAGTATTTATAGACGGTGGGATAGCGGGGCGGGCGTCACGACCACGTGGTATAAATAGTCGCACGCGCATGTCCGCGCACTCGCTCGGCGCGCTCCTCGCCAAATCGGGAAACGGCAATGGCCGATAGAGGCTAGATGCGATGATAGATGTAGACCGCGCACGATACATCGACTGGCTGGCTACAATCCATTTAAGGCCCACTGCAGGGAACAGTCTTCTCAGCAAAAAAGGGTAACGCCGGGTTACATACAACACTTGGAGCGTATGACAATTTAAAAGATTTACTTAATCGTAAATTTAAAAGAAAATTAACGAAGTGGTTGCAAGAACCGGGTATATCAGAATATTTGTGCTATAAATAATAATATTTTTTATTTTATTTACAAGGGAGAGCTCGCGACTTCGCCCGTGTGTAATCCTGAAAATGTTTGAACAGTGAAAAGGGGTATATACGCTAAGGCCTATAACTACAAAACCGTTTGAGATATTGAGATAAATTAAAGCCTATGCGGTAAGTTAGTGTACCCTTTACAAGCCTTGAAAATTTCATCAAACTCAGTTCAGCGGTTTTGGAGCCTATTCGCGACAAATAAATGCAGACAGACAAAAAATCTAAAAATATTTGATTATGTATAGGTGCCATATAAAATAGTATATTCCACTTAATTATTGACCTTAATTTTAAACAGACATCAATTTTATTTATTGGTAACATGACCACTATTTTTCCGTTCGCTTACCCGTCTCATCGTGCGAATAGGAGCGATATATCAAGCTGTATCAACTTAATCGGACGTGAGTGTCTACTGGTTATCCCTCGTGTCGGAGTAAGTGTTTAATCTGGATGAAATGTATCCTTTGCCCTTCTAAGGGCTTCAGGTTATCTCTGAGATGCGTTTCATAAACTGCTGTAGTAAAAGTAACGGTCAGCCGACTAAAAAAACTCACTTTCGCATCAGTGTGTCGATTTTTGTTTAAATTCGACGGCAAATAAATATGGGTGTGGCGGTAGTACTGCCCCGAGCGAACCGTATACAGGTTCAACCACCTGGAGAATTACTCGTACTTAATACTTACTACATAGGTGACAGAAAGGTAACAATAGTGTGTGTAGTCTTTGGGTTACCTTTCTAAGCCATTCTAAGCCATTCTAATAATAATAAATGAAATGTGAAAAATAGGCCTGCAAAATTTAATTTGTTTTTAGTCCATGGGCGGTAGTGGTTGGTGGGACTGCATGCTCGTTTGCTATTCTAATCATATAAAAAAAATGTAGACTTTAGACTATCCTTGATCAAAGCACTGGATATTCAATACGATGAAATGCGATATTACGATATACGCTTTAAGTACAGAAGTCGGAACATTAGGTTCTCGTTTTACAAGCTCAGACTGCCCTTATTCAGTACTTACACAAAGCCTTTGTCGTCTTACACTCTTCTAATTAACCCTCACGAAACCTCGTGAGGATTATATAACTTATTTATATTTGAACCTCTTGTAGCATCTTGTAGCTCAATGTGCATTTAAATATTTAACAAACTGCCTAATTAAATAACATCCGAGGCAAATTTCAGATCTTTTACAAACAATTTGAAGACATGTTTGAAGACATTTCAAAATGTTTTTATTCATTGAGCGAATTTTTGACAGAAACCTACATATTGCTTTTATTTTATTATTGACATTTAAATTTTCGATATTTTTTGACATAGGTATTCTAATTATAGTTATTATTGATTATGGACATGTAATTGATATTCATTGTTTTTTAACACTTTGTATTTAAGTGATAATGAATAGAAATAATTGTATTTTAGATTTATTTTATGACATTGCCACGCCCTTACAGGTTTTGTGCTGTACTGAATTTCATACTGTAACATCTCATTTTCGCATGATGCAATAACTAATGATTATGATTATGATATTCAGAAAATTACAGGAAAGGAAGGATGAATTAATTTTAGATCGAATATCGACGCAGGCTACTGATTATGAGCTTGGTAAAGACTGGTTTTCACTACCTGAAAAAAATATTTAAGTTATTAACTTTCAATATACGTGAGAACCCTATATGACAGCAACGGAACCATGCAGGATTTGCAGTGCCGGGTTATGACTGCTACAATCTTCGATTAAAACAAATGTACGATACGGTACGCTTATTCAACGAGGTACAAAAAAATGAGCTCGATGCAATTATTTGCACCCACACAATTGCAATTCTTAAATCGTGCACATTTAATAATCAAAAGGCAGTGAGAGGTACTCAATATGACGTGCAGTCAATGAACGACTAAACGAAACCTGTGACGCTGGTCATAGGTTTTGAGATTACGCGCGTCAGTCCGGTAATGTATCTACCGTTATTTGATTTAGTCTAAGTGATATTCTGTCTTAAAGTTCTATGTTCAATATTCGTGGGACAAGCTCAAAAAGCTGGGTGAAATTAATGCCACAGTTTCCGTGTTAATCCCTGTAATCGATTTGATTCAAGCACACGTTGGCGTACGCGGGCATAATTAATTTGTTGTTGCATGGATTATGCCAACGTTACATTCGACTGGATTATTCAATGGAAGTAAAGCTGAGATTTTATTACAATCAGAATAGATGGAGAAAAATTATACTACTGAACATTGAATTGTGGATTAATTGTCCAAGCCCATTTCAAGTTTTAGGCTATCTACAATACAGAATCCCTTTGTTAATTAATTTATTAAATTGTAGTAGGTACACAAAATAAAACAATAATGGTACAAAAGGTGCACTTAATACTAAAATTATTCTCTTCCAGTCAGCTTTTGAGCCAAGCAGAAAGCGGTTGAAGGCGGTTTTCAATATTTAAAAGAAAATATAATTCATACATAATATACATGAGTTATATAAAAATGTCATCAGCCTTCTGAATCTCCATGATATTGTTGGAGGAAACCTTTCCAACAGTGCTAAAGTTATAAATCGTTCACCAAAAGGAATTCAGTGGAAATGTTAAAGTCCTAAAGTTGGTTAGATATATTTACATATACAAAACCTTTACTTGCGTTTCTGTAATGGTAACTATTAGCACAGCCTCCTAACCAAATTTTTTTTTTATTATTTAGGTTTATTTATCTATACACAGGTTGGTTTATACTATTAGGTTGCGTCTGTACTTAAAATTATTAATGAACCGCCAAAGATATTTCGAGTTTCTCCCACGCGTAAGAGTTAAGGTCAAATGATATTGGCGGCGTAGTTATCTTTTTCTATTCATAAGGCAATTAAATATTTATCTGATCACCTGCGTTTATGAGAAATATGGACAGTCCATTCTCTCATTTAAATATTTGATGAATATCCATTTCAGAAAACTACCTACTGAGAATAGCTATAACTAAGAAATGTTGCTGAACTATGCTGATCAGGCGAAATTTTGACAAGGGTTTGGACGGTAGCAACCCGCGTATTTCGTTATAAATGAAGGTATCTCGCCACTTTAACCGATTTCAAGAAAAGGAGGTTTTCAGATCGAATTTTATTACCTTATTTGTGGTTCGACCTGTAAGTGTATTAGGAAAGTATGTAAGACAAAATATGTAATTTTTGCTTAGATTAAATCAAATAAAGGTAGATACGTCATCGCTCCCTAAAACAGAGGTGTGGGTACTTATTAGTCTACTCACCTACTACTATTCTTGTTATATATTTCGCGCTACAGTCTGTGTAATACTTTCTGGGTAACGCTGTTCCTGTTGTTCAATGTTGAATACATTTTACTGTGAAAATTTACTATGAAACGCGATGTATGGGGATAGGTACTGTATCTACCAATTTGCTTTTACTTAAAAATCCATGTAAGTTAGTTCGCTAATATCTGGAGAACGTCTGATCACTTTTACGTGCCTTATCTACATTTATGAAATTATTCATTGTTCTGCTATTAGGGTTTTGATGTAGTCATGTAATACCTTAGCTCTGATATTTTAACAACAACTAAATATACAAACATGCAGTATTATAAACAGGCAGGCCTTAAAGTACTGCGCGTAAATTACTGTAATAAGAAAGCTAATATATTACTTTGCCAAAGCCGTGTGTGTGTTTGTGTGCGCGTATGTACGCGTGCGTGTGTGGTACGATCGTTATTGAATACAGCCCATTTAAGCTGTAGGTACAAAACTGTAACGAAAATCTATAAAATAACAAAATAATTAAATAATTTGTTTTACCGGGAGGTAATTGAAGATTGTATTCCAAAACAAATCAAGGCCAAATTCAAACAAATTGTAACTACAATAATATGCCTGTGTCCAAGGCAAGACACCAGCAGAATAATAAATTATAGCCAAAGATTTTTAATTATTACTCCTTTAAATATCTTTGATGAAAACACAAGAGCCAATAAAATCTAGACAGATCCAATTATTAATCTTTATAAATCCAACTAATATTATAAATGCGAAAATTTGTTTGTTTGTTTGATACGCCTTCTCGGTTTAACCATACAACCGATCTTCATAGAAATTTGGTTGAGGTAGTTTGAGTCATGGATATTATGGTCGTAGGATACTTTTGATCTCGATTAAACGAAATGATCCCGAGGGATTGAAACCATCATGAATTGAACGCGGACGAAGTCGCGGGCAACAGCTACCATCTAATAAATGATATCCGTGTAGGCAGGACGCATTCTAATTTTGAACTGACATTGACATTTTGGCAGACATTATTTACGACATATACATGATTATATTAAAAGTATAATAAATAATGCATATTATTATAATTTTTTAATAAATCTTTTTACATTTGGTGCTTCAAATCAAACTATACCGTTCATCATGCAGTAATTTTAGCAAGTCAATTTTATCTGCACTCTATATTTGACTGTTTTCGAGTTAGGCGTGGATTTGAATTTGACTTCGCGTGCGATGGCAATTAATTATACTCCTTTAAATGTATTTGTGCGATGGCAATAGACATTGACCACAGTTAGGTACTAAGAATTTAATATTCATACATATTAATGTACCAGTATTTTATTTATTTATATATTAATTAATCTTATATCCATCCCGGGGTAGATTTCTTTCCTGGACATTTGTTCGACACATAAAAATGGTCGTTCTGGGGCAAAGACTCCTTTAAAACTCTTTGTACTGGGGTCTTGCCCGTTTGTGATTGTGATGTTTGACTTCGCCACCCGCGCTACATAGGTATCTACGAGTATGTACGGGATGTATTTATTTTAAACTGCCTTAAAAGTTATCCTTGTATCAAGAAGAGGGTTTAGTTGCCTGGCCTACAATTTCATATGAGTGACACCATTCTATATTAATTTAATCACTTGCCTCATTATTAAGCAGTATACGGTCATTTACTTCAAATAGTTATTAGGTTTGTGCCGTCTTAGACTAACTAAAGACATGTAAGTGTCAATACAATTTAGTGTTAAAACAATAGTATTTACAAGCATTGTATAAATAGTTCCATTTAGTGCATTTAATTGAACGTTGTCCCGTCCTTGAGGTTCCAGCAAAGATTGGAAAGCAGACTAGACATTCCGCCGACTCCATGCAAAATAGTTGCACAACATTGCCTTTCCGTTGATGGATCGAGATTACTTTGAAAATGTCAACGTGGGCTTACATATAAAAGTAACAGGCATTAAACAAGCGCTTGAAAAATTCACGAATAATCGCTAGACGATCTCCAATAGAAAATTGTAACAGCATGCTTAACGTGTAAAAGATAGGTATAAGATGTAAGACTATTTTTCTATTTCAGTACAAAGATATTTGGATTTAACGTGTCACTTACCTTGAAAAAATATTGCGGTAAACTTCAATCGGTGTTAGAGAACTAGAATATCGCCTGTATTTGTATGGTTAATAAACAATTCATTATTGGTCATTCAAAATTGTAGTTTTTTTTTCTAGACGATGACTGCTGATGATCAAACGGACACCGACTTTGACAAAGATATCACTGCAGAAACTATAAGTTGTGGACCATCGGGGTCAGCGATGCAAAAATTGACATCAAAGCACTGAATGCATTCAGAGGAAACCACATCCGAAAGATGACGTGTTCGAAGATATAAATTCTTTTAAAACAGAGGGTGGTTCTGGATAGTAAATTAACAAATGCTTTTGTTTATTTTTTAAGTGTTGATGACTTCGCTTCGAATGGCACGGACTGCATTGCAGTAAAAGATAAAGCACAAAGTCAGAAATAATGTAGTATATGACAAGTTTGCATTGAGTCAAAATACATACGAGAAGTTATCGTCATGTACCTACGAGTATATAAAGTTTTAGTAAGCAGTCTTCTGACCTTATATCTTATCTCATCTAGTTGAAAGCTTTTACCTCTACGAATGACATCCAGCTATTTTCGCTTTAAAAATTGTAGTTAGATAGATGATGTAGGTTTAACTATAATATTGACAAGCGCTTTTATAAGCGAATTTTAAATCGCTTCCAATATTAATTAGTGAAACCGCAATGCAGACAAGGCAGGTTCGATAGCATTGTCGAATATTGAGGCGGTAACCAACCATTAATCATTCTCGTTGAGAATCTGTTTTTAGTTATTGAACTGAGATAAACTTATTAATTTATAGAGGATGGGCTGAAGTCATAAGTGAAGTTACACTGATTTCTACTTTACTTTTACTATAAATAATTTTTGTATTGTATCGTATATCGCATTGAAATGTACAACACACACAAACATCAGCAAGGCTCTTTTATAAGTTTTGTATTGATTTTCTATTTCTGATTTCGTAACTTGAATGGTATCTGTGTCACTGGGAGGAAGCTGGTATATAAAGCACTGGTTATCCTTTTTAAGTATCAGTAGTAGTAGTATTGTATACATGTGCTATTATATTATTACAACAGCAATAAATAAACTTTATTATTATTATATTATATTACTATTAATAATGTATGTATATGAACCAACCTACA
>DWLO01001451.1:0-14949 GCA_018245335.1 Dalla quadristriga
CATCGTAAACTCCACCATGGTGGCCAAGTGTGATACATACATTACTGATATTATAAATGTGAAAGTGTGTTTGCTGGTTTATCCTTCTTTCGCACTGCAACAGAGCGATGGGCCCGAGAGTGACACAGGATACTTTTTATCACCGAAAAATGCAGAACGATGCAGGGTTCCTGTGGGATAGATCAGGGAATTTAAGGCAAGCGGAGCCGCGGGCAAGGCCTCGTTACATTATATAACATAATATTTTATTTGTCAATAGCAGAGCGATGGCAGTGCGATCAGAATGACATCTAGTGGAGGAGCGTCGACTTCACAGACTATAGTTCTGAGCAATATAGGTGAGAATTAGTTTCATTTTTACAACTACATTTGTAGTAGAAAAGTTAGTATGTAAAATCTCAATAAACTTTAATTTTTAGGTGCGTCAACTGTTACAACGTCCACAGCATCGACACCCGTATTAAAACTGCAACAGGTCAGTAAAAATAATGTGAATAATAATTTGAAAGATTGCTCCAAAACAGTAATCAGAAATAATTACGTCGAATACATGAAATATTTTTTAGGACTTACTTTTGGTTACTTACTACGGGGTTAGATATGGGTCTCTAAGAGTTGTAAAGCGTTTAGAAAAAAAAAGAAAAATATTTGTTTTTTACTGTTGCTTTACAAAAATATGTTACAACACAACAATAAAATAGTTTACAACAGCTTACACTGCCTGTGCATAACAATGGTTTTGTCACTGGTCAATATTTTTAAGATTTTTGAATACCCATGTCCAAGCTGTCTAAATGCTATCAGAGTATCATTTTTGACACAAACATTACCTCTGCTTAGTGCCTGTGTCGTCTTTGCTATGATAAAAGTAGCGGCGCCAGACAGAAACTCATAAAACACAACACCCTTTAAAGATCCTGTAATACTTAATATTTACTTACTACTTGTCAGGCTTTCTGCGCGAACGCCCGTAATTACCCTGATATAAGTAACAAAAACATTAAACTCAATCTCTAAAGATTCCTTAATACCTGTTAAGTTATTATTTTAAAAGCACAAATTAATTATAATTGAAAGTTTTCATTAATATAATTTTATATTATTTGTACCTAATTCATTTTGGGACAAAATCGTTACAATAGGACATTTTCACGTTATGTTTATTTTATGTTTTTTATAATGATTACAAATTATATTATAGGTGAATCCAATCCATCAAGTTAAGCTTCCGCAGGGAATAAAATTACAACAGGTGATTTACGACCGCATGTTTTGACTATTTTAAGAGTGAAATATATATGTATAATACTGGTGAAACATGCATGAGCTGAACAAATTGATAGGAAGCATGATGAATGTCCGGTTTCTGAGGTTTTGTTCACATAAACTTGATTCATACTACATTACTACTGATTGAAACTACAACAAGGCTTCAAATCGTAATTCTCATAAATACTAATCCTCCGGGTTCATAATAAACTGGTTAATTTGATGGGAATTATAGATCCCATGTATCGCAATTTGGAATAGAAGTGTTGAGTATGGTTTATCTTAAAGTTCCCCTCTATCGCTAATGTTAAGATAATGCAGATGTTATGTGTGAACCGCAGAGACCAGGAATACATGGCAATAACAAAATAAAGGAATTCGGAATTTACTTAATCACTTTTCCATTAGTAAAATATATTGTAGTTTTAGATTAACACTTAGATTTAATTTCTTATGATTTCTAACAGTAATATTTTCTGAATACTTAACAATAAATTAAGAAGGATATGGTGAATTAAAAACTTATTTCGATGGTGATATATCACTGTATATAACATTGATTTTCTAAATAAGTAAATGGCCGAGTGGTTATTATTATGTCATCCAGGGTCCAGGGTTCAAATCCCATATCTGACTTTTCAAAGTTATGTCCGTTTAATTAAAAGAACTAAAATAAAATGCGTTATGAAAAAACATCGTGAAGATTCTGCACTCTTAAGCCTGCTAACCCTCACCAACTTTACTTCCTTAACCCTTCTCATTCTGAGAGGGTGAAACCAAAGCTGTGATAGTCTGGAGCTAGGTAACTTTTTGATCTTTGACATCTCACAATGTACGCTATGCGAAAATAACTTCATTCATTTCACCGTTGCGATTAAAAAGTAATTTTGTAAGCAGAGCCTTGTTCAAATTTGTCGAGGCTTATTTAAGTTTTCAACGCACTGCCGAGTATTTCCTTACCAATATACTTAGATCATTGAGTTGTTCTTTATCCCCTCCTGTGGCAATAGTAAATTTTTTGTTATATACTATTTGTTGTGGAGATATTTGCCACGCGGAGATATGATTAAAAATAACAATACTACCACGATATAGAAAGGCGCATATTCATGACAGGGAATGGGAGTTTTTTTAAACTATTTTCCCGTCCTGGCTGCCGGCGAACCGAGCTAGTCGAAAAACAACCGTTGGTTGCCATGACGACGCTTAAAAATTTACGAAAATCGTTTTAATTTTTCAGGCCGTCACAAATGCGACAGTACCGACATCGAGTGGCGTGCGTAGCGTACTAATGGACGGTCAGCAACTTAAACTGGTCGGAGGAAGACATGTATTAGCGAGACTGTTGAAACCCGCACATCCGCCTCCATAGAATATAGTGTTTATATGCTGGGCAAATAGGTATGTATACATAGGCAATTTACAGTATTGGAAATGGAGATGACTAGGTGATAATAAATTTGTTTTATTACAGTTTAACAGTTGGTAGAACTCATGCACGACTCGGTATTACCGAAACACTATGGTCACCCGTGGAACGATTTGTTTCCAAGCATGTTCCGTTCGGCACACTTATAAACGAGGTGACTGTGCCAGTCCTCCAGAGTAGCGATGTATCTGTCATCGGCTGCGAATAGGACTATTCCTGGTCTTAATATCGGTCGGACTGCATGTCACATTGCCGGTTCATTTACATAAAAATTATCTTACAAAGTTGGATGAGTCTTTAGTTGTTTTTCTTCAATACTTTCATCTCGCAAATTAATTTGATACGTATTATGCCTATTACTCGACTGCTGTTACGGGGTAGAGAATGAATCGTGGAAGATAACAGCACCAAAAAGTGTAATAGGTATACTTACATAGTATTGTCAAACTGCGGTTTTGTTACCCCGCTCGCTACGAACCCAACCATACTCTGGCTACTCTTTAGTTTTAGTACACCAATCGGCTTTTTTAATTTCCGCATAGTCATCCTCATTTTTTATTTTATAATTGCGGGAAAATTAATACATAAACATGGTGTAGGTTGACATATTTGACTTTGATTTCAAAATAAATAAATTATCTATGTATGCATGCTTAAAAGTTTTGTATACATTTAAATTTTTGTTGCACTACGAGTCATGTGAACTCAATCAACCTTGTGACAATCTTATGATGTCTATGTTAAGTTCAATTGTATATGATATTGTATATAGATTTTAATTGAAGTTATAGGAAATTATGTTATGTTTAGTTTTAAATACATAATTACTATTTATTGTAATAAAAGAAGTGTAAAAAGCATTATTTTTAACTGTTTTGTTTTTCTGGTATACAATTGTTAGAATGCTTCCTATTTTTCTGCCGACCTAGCCTGAATCCAAGTTATTAGTGAAGGATGTTGATTTTGTAAGACCTCTGTGCTTACTTAGGCAACGTCTACAGCACTGATTCGCTATTCGTTTTGTTCTCGTGAGATTTCTCACTAATCAATATCTGGGTCGCATCGACATTACAATTTGTTGTAGATAGATTCTAACAATCGAACTGTCTAACATTTTCAACTTTTTTAAAAGTCTGGGTAAACTTTTGATTATCCACAGTAAAATTACGGACATTTGAGACATATAATTTTCATATACCTAATTTTTGATAGAGAATATTTGCGTGAAAAATTACAAATTGTTTTTGCCATTAGATTCGATTAAAAACTAGGTATATGAACATTATCCGTAACATGTCCGTAATTTTATTGTTGATATAGTTATGGAAGCACATTTTTCAAAAGTATACATAGACTTTAACAATAATTGAAAATGTTAAAATGTGCGAGTGAGAGGGACGCGAAACGTATATACGTTCTTAATACAGCGTTAGTGACGCTCAGGGTGGTTGCCACTTCTTAGCACACCAGGTCGCTACCTGTCGCGTCGCTGTCGTCGAAAACACGGCCTAACCTAACCCTTCCCTTCCGTCTCTTTCCGAGTGTCGTTGACCCACTGCTGTGGGGATGGATTTGTGATGTCTATTTTGTATTGGACGTAGATGTGCAATCTCTATCTATGTAGGTTAATATTCAAATTTAATTTTACTTTTCGCATTTTCTCCACCATAAGCTCTGCCAGTTCCAAGTAGGTACCTACCACGGTTTTACCCCCGGAATTTTCGTTTGTTAATTAATGCAATTGTGATATTATTTGTTTCCTGCCAAAAATCTAATATTGCATCTCAGAATGTATTGAGAACAATTACAACAGTATAAGATGCATGCAATATGCTGTTTTATCTTTGTATTATTTACAGTTCTATTCAGGCTTATTTCTGTCTTCTTACATCAGGAACGGTTGTTAGTTTGGCAGATGCTTCGACCGTAGCGGTTTTTAATTGCGCTGAATACATTTGAAATATATATGAACTTCATATTAAATATTATTGATTTACTTTTATTATGATGCCGTTGTGTGAATTTTTTTTTTTCATTAAATATTCATAACATAAGCCAACTGTACGCAAAACAATTAGTAACAGAAAGACACAAATCTAATCCCGTTCTTGAAATATCCTCTTACTATATTTGTGTAAAAAAAATCTATCTTTGTTTACTGGGTATTCAAATATGTTACGTTGGAAGATTTTCACTTAATTATTTCAGTGTTTTAGTCGTGGAATATGTGCCAGCAGAAATGTGTGAATTGTTTTGACAATAAGTTTTAATCAATTTACAGCTACAATGTGAAATCTGAGAAAAATTTAAGAAAATAATACATAACTTTATCCGTGTTTAACACAATCCTTAACCTTTCTAAATGCTTGGTTATTTAAGTTGTTTCTTTAAGCAGCTCGTGATTTATAAGCTGATAAATTATTAGACCTGCTCCTTTTGTCTTAAATTAAAATAAGCAATAATGCAATAAAATTGTACATACACATGAACCGTGAATGACTGCTTTACATCGTTTTGCGGCACTGATGTGTTGTTTTAAAGTTCTTAAAATACGTAGGTAGAAAAATTTATTAAAATAATAATTATTGATTGTATATGTAAGAATTGCGAAAGTACTGTTTAAACAGGAATTATCAACAGGCGAAAATAGCAGGGGAAAATATAAGACTACATAATTAATTGATCTTTTAACGTAGATAGTAGGTACAAATTCGTAATAAAGTGTTTTTATTATAATCAAAACCCCATTTTTGGTGCAGGTTTTATATTTTACATTAAGATTTCAATGAGGAATACTAACAGACTGTCACTTTGATGAAATGATGTTACTGAGTAGGTTATAAAATATTTTTTGTAATACACCTGGTAAATATGTTAATAAAAGTTAATACATTTTGTAAATAAATGAATATAAATCAAAATATTGTATTTAATTTGTTGTGCTTGTGTTGTGTGCGTGTAGAAAGTACAAATAGAAATAAAAATTCGGTGGGGAAACACAATTTATTACATAGTAGTTATGTACATGGTAGGTGTTTAGCTTTTAAACTATCACACAGCTTCAAACTATTGACACAAAAGCTAATAAAACGTAACCTCTATCAATATAGTGTGCGATATACATTTGTATGTTAAAGTATTGCTAGCGTGAATGATTATGCATCTTGTGGCGTTGCAACCTCACGCGAACTTTACTGGTGGTTGACTAATAAGTATATAACAAGCTCTTGTTAGATAATAATATATTGTATCGTTTTATAGAGATCACATTAAAATATTGAATTAGAATATCATTCACACACATTGCTTTTTAGATCAAAATGACTAACATTGAAGTACATTTCGTCATCAGACAGTTTGATTGAAGTTTCTTTATAAAAAATATTTTCAACACAATTAGAAATATCCATCACTGATAGGGAAGTATTCCATTTGTTCAACTTTTTGTTCAATCTACTAATTCATCAAGCCCTGTGGGGAAGGCCGCTAACCGCTAAGGATGAATGAGTTAGGCAATTGGACATCGTTTTCCAAACAATTGAACTAGGTATTTCAAATGTTGAAGTCATTGGACAAGATCTAATTAATTTGTTCAACCGAACAAAAAGTTTAACAAATTGGAACACTATACTAATGGTCAATCATTGCTACGGAATCATAAATCAGTCTTATACCTATATAAACGATTTGGACATACATTTAATCAAGAGTTATTTAGTAAAAGATATTTTTATCATTCAGTTAAATACTAAGTGGAACTTATTTCATCAATGATACATTTTGGCTTATGCTAATCATATAACTACAAAAATAAATACACGCTTCACGTCTTAAATACCACAGTTAATGTTAATACTGACGAGAAATACCATTGACATTTTCACAGAATATATGGCTGCAACCCATACTTGACAGCATTCTGGAAGTGGGTGGGATCTAGCACAGTATTGCCACAATTCGTGATAGAAAAAGTGCGTTAAAATTATCATAGCTGATGTGGCCTTTGCGCGGATGTTAAAGTCCGGCTTACTGCGTGTTAAAAACAAAAACAGCTATAAAGATAAGTACCTCTTAAACTTGATAGGCTCTTTTTAGCATAGCGTCTTTTTCGTCTCGCTTATTTCATCTGATAAGTTTAAGATGGCAAACAATAACAAAATATCCAGTTTTAAATGGAGCAACTTGAGTAGTCTAGGAGTTCACAAGAAGTGTAGTGTAGCTACATCGTTCCAGTCATAAACAATACGTACCGCGCTGTTATGCGATGGTACCGCGACGCCGTGGGTTAGTTTTTGTTGCGTATAAAGATTTAATTACCGCGTCAATTTTGGTCTGCTAAATTTACGCCAATAATAATTGTTCTGTAAACGGTTCTGCTTGGGTGGGATCTTCTTCATTGTCTGGGACTATATTTTAATTAGTAAGTATTCCATCACAACCCAAAAGACAGGTCTTTTGTTCTTCCAGTTAACCTGATGTTTGGATGAAAGCATCCCTGACGTCAGGAACCACGCTGTCATGTTCGGCTATCTCTGAGGTTACCAACGTTTTCATCAGATTCGACAAAGCGTTCACACTGGCAACAGAAAGTCCTAGGACTCTGAAGGTATGCAAATCAATAGCAATGAGTCGGTATATCCACTATAACCGAGTTAGTTTGACAGTAGATTGCTCAAGCCCGAAAGCGATTCTAATACGTTGGATTACTGTACAGCAAACTACAGAATGAGACAAGATTGGTTCGTAACCGACTGCTTATCTATGCGCGGGCGACAAAAATCCTTCATGCAAGTATGACGTCAATGACGATAGACCTAGCGGGTCATGTCAATACCTACGCGGCGTGCGATCGCTTCATGAATATGGACCTCGTAGAGGTCTGAATCTAAGTGAGTAAAACCGGCACCTCTTTATGATTAGCTTATTATAATATACAAAAAGCATGCCATATTTTTGAGGTAGAGAGCGATTTTCTTTCAACTGTAACTGACAAAATAATTTTTCTTTCTGTATTCTCGGCCGATGATAGCACAAGGTTTCTTCATGAAATATTTGTGTAAATCATGCTTGACAAATACAAATATGGGGACAAGTGAGCGCGCAGGCACTTTTCACTTAACTTTTTTGAATGCGTTGATATTTTTTTTCATAATGTACCTATATCATCAGTTGGCTTGGAAACGAGCAATATTATGGGTGCTAATAGGCTTGACGTAATAAAATATTTGTACACGAAAGAAGGAGAAACAATGGTTTGTAGAGAACAAACATTGTTCAGCTGCAAATGTAGGGCCAGAGCTGATGCTGCGCAACGCAATAGTCATTCGACTGTGAAAGCTGGTGGCACGAACACTGCTTTGATGCTTTTCAGGGCTTTATATCTATATGTAATATTTGCTCATGATTGTGTTGGTAACTTATAAGAAGTTTTTTTATCTCTTTATTTAGTGAGCTTTGTCACTCAAGTGACGATATAGGAAGTTGACTAGTAAGATTTTTATTTATAAACAAGTAGTTATTGGATGTTTATAGTTATTCAAGCCTAAAAGGATTATGTCTAGAGAACCTGCAAATGACACCGATATGTATTTTTTTTAGACAAATATTGTACCAATGTTTCCAAATTCCATTGAATGTGTTGCATGGTCTTACCCAAACTCATTAGTACATTTTTATTGGATTGAGTAGGTCCGTATAGATACGCATTTTGAAAAAAATATAGAGCATTTATATTTTTATTCATTGTATGATTTTAAAGTGATTAAAAGAAAAATTGCGCAAGCCGGACTGTACTTCCAAAAATAAAAGTCAAATTGTGTCATTTTGAAACTTTTCATACCGATAACTGCCGAATAAGTGAGAGAGTATTATAAAGTATAGACACTTCGCTATAGTAAATTAATAGTGTATTTTAACGCCGCGGTTTTACATGCAATTGCCACTGACATTTTTAAATGTATTGTGAAATGTCTGAAAGAGTCTTCCTTCGAATGAAAATCCAAACACAGCAATAGTTAAAAAAAAGTATTAAGGTGACGAAGTTAAGTATGACTTGGTGCTTTGACCCTACCTTATGTACGATTGAAGCAAAAGTGCAATGACTCAATTGATATACATTTAATTTTAGCACTATGCATTCGTAAGGTCCTTGAAATCTAGCTTAATTTCCCAAGAGCAGCAAAACTTATGCAGCGTACAAATCGTACAATTTCTTTCTTGGAATAAAAACAGCTAAGATGTTTTGTTGGTAGGTACATATAACAATAGGTAGGTATAGGGTACATTCATTCTGTGGGTTGGATTGTCAAGTAAGCTAATGAACAAGCATGACGCGATATGTGATATGACGCGAGCCAATCACTCTTCGGGATTTTCAGCAGTCAAGAGGTTGGTGTTATCGTCCGCTTGAAGATCGGCGGTCAACTTCTGAAACAAATGCAACGTTTTAACGTTGATTTTTGTGATGTGGCTGAAACAGCGGATTAGGGTAGTTGCCTCCCCTGTTCGCTGCCTTAGGGGAGAAAACAAAACTTAGTGATAGCAGGGGAACCAACTACACCTTTTATAGTTACGGAAAAAGTAGGCTCGTTGTGTCCCCCGGAGCTAACGAACCTAAAAAGTCTCGGTGTCTCCCCTAGGGGAGCGAACAGGGGAGCCAACTACACTAAACTGCATAAACAATATTCCATAACTTGCTTAGGACGGTAACCGAGTAAAAGAAAATTCTATCCTAAAGGGTTCCTGATCCTAAAAAGCCGCGTGTATCGACCAACAAATTGCACAACACACCGTTGTGAAACTTTGTGTTGCGTATCCTTATTATGCATACTACACATACCTGAATTATGTTCAAATATTTGAATAGTTACGCTATGTTACTTTAATGTCCTCAAGTGTATGAATTCTCATAAGAATAGGAACTGTTAAAAAATCACAACACTTTACGTACGTCGCCAATCATTCTATGAATGTTTATGCATCCTTTCGTTTTAAATTTTAAAGGATAATATGTAATTGTTCATTTATTTAGTAACTATTACATATGACCTTCTCACCTTGAGAGAAGACCTGTGCTCAGTTAGGCCGTTGATGGGTTGTAATGATGATGATGAACTTATTTTGTAAGAGTAGGAGTGGAAGGGTTAGTAACAGCAATCGCTACCTGGAATTGAGTGTAAGGAATAAACCAAATAAGACTAGCTTAGCACCTGGCTTTCCTAATTTCCATTGACACCCACGAGGCTTTCCAGGTAGGTAGATCACGGGTCACCTCCACCAATCCGCATTGGAGGAGAGTAGTGAAGTATGCTCCTGGCCTCTTCAGTTGCAAAGACCTGCAGTGGGCCACTATGGGTTGCAGCCAGATCAAGCTTCGACTGGGAAGGTAAGGACAGCCGTTTCGGCCGTTAAATAATTTTTGCATTGTGTGTATTGTGGTTGCCGGTACACTCGCACAAAAGACGAGACCATCGGTAACAACATCTGTGAGTAGGTTGGTATTGAACCGTGGTTCTTATCCGAGTTTGCTCAGAGTTAGAGATGAGCATAGGCAATGCCGCTTGTCCGTTTTGCCCATAGCGACCCAGTGCAGTGCACTGCATGATTCCTCAGTCGTCACCAGGACGTAAAGCGGGGTAGTGGGTACTTTCCAGGCCGCCTGGAGCGGAGTGTGTAACTCAACCATCAAGCGGATTCGTGGAGGGGTTACCTACCAAATTTTTTCCGTTTGCTAAGTTTTCGTAAAATCCTTACCCCAATGTGTGCGGAGGCGCTGACGGACCTCCTGCGACGCTTCACCGCCAGCGCTAGCAGCAGCACCAGACACACAGAGGACAGAGCAGCAACCAGCAACGGCAGCAGCAAGTTGTCGCCAGGAGAGTAACCCTGTAATACATAATAAGTACACAGATTAGTAAGACTTAAGATTCCAGACACACCTATGACCTATGACTTTTCTAAGTGCGTTTAAAGCAATTAAATATCGGCTCTAGCGGTGAAGGAAACCATCATGTGGAAACCTGCATGCCTGAGAGTTTTCGATAATGTTCTCAAAACCGTGTTTCATGATGTTTTCCGTCGCCTAAAGCAAATGCCATAAAGCGCACATAACTCAGAAAAGTCATAGGTGCGTGCGTGTCTGGGATTTGAACCCTCGAGGAGCCCGAAAACTTTACCACCCTAAACCACCACATAAATGTCAAAATAAATAAAATAGACTGAAAGTTGCTGTAGGTACTCTTACTAGTAGTAGCTGTAGGTTTCTTAGTCACAACACTCACAAATCAATATCTTTCTGTACCTACTATAAAGAATGTAAAATTAAGAATATATAACTTCATAAAAAAATAAATTCATTTTCATTTGTAATAGAACTTAGGGCCAGATTAGGTAGTTACTTAATATACTTCCATAAAGTTTGGGATTACAGGGAGGTCTTTTGTTAACTGAATCCTTAAATCATTGGGGTGTGTCACAGTTTTGTTATGCGTCAGAAAATCTAATATGAAATCATGCGTCAATCATCCTTGATCGTGAACAGAGATAGAGCAGCTAGGGTTTCGGATATCTACTTACTGTTTTTTGTCATAGATCGCTCTACATAACTGGATATGCTTTTTTTGGGATTAAGTGTATACTCAGCGTAAACTCAGTTCACCTTTTGTTACTGAACGGCATGAAATTCGGTATGTAGATAGCTTAGAAGGTAAGAGGAAAAACAGGGTAAAAAGAAAAGAATTTTACGCGAGCTCTAGTAAGCAAGGTCCAGTAAGTAGTAAATAGTCTTAGGAATTGTTAAGTAAATAGTAGTAAGTTAATAACTGGTTGTTTGTTACATATCTATCTTATAAACACATTTGACACTAAACGTTTATAGTTACTTACTACGTAACTATTTGTCTAATCTTTGGTTCTGGTGCCGGCAAAGTATTGGCAACCGTCAACAACGAGTGGCACCTCGATAGTCGTGGCTGGTGACCGTGACCATGGGTAGGTAAGTTATGAATATGTTGTACTTAAAAGATTTGGCAAACATTTTGCGAGTGCTGGCCTTCCTGACAACATCCCCTTGGGAATACTCTTGAGCTTATATTCGTCGTGAACCGCAGCCGCACGGCGACATATGTGTACGACCGCAACAATGGTGTTTTTGCGGTGAGCACTGGGGTCGTAACATTCCTACGCCATTGCATTTACAGCCGTATTCACAAACGTTACTGTGAGGACTCACAGTGCGCTCACATAGCAGAGGCCGTTGAGTGTTGTTTGTGGAATGAATGGCTTGATGTAATGAACACACTGAGAAGTGCCATACTTAGCAAAGTGTTAATCCTCTACTTAGGTCAGAGCTGAAGTTTGATCGCTAGTGGTATTTTCGTTAGATGTAAAATCTTTCGGCGCTGGTTTAGCCTTAACCCAATCCCTGCAAGTACCTGGCTAAAACACGCTGCTCTATTGTGGTTTGGTGGAAGGGAAGAAAAGTGCCTACAATGTTTTAAACAGTAAGATCTACGCACACTTAAATTAAGTTGTGAATCATCATCGGCCCACTATTGTACACGGGTCTCCTCTCGGAAAGAGTGGCCACCATCAGCGATTGCAGAGAACTCTCCGGCCGGCTTAGGTACACGTTTCCTCAATGTTTATCTACACTACACTATAATTAATGCGAGTAATAAAACGCACATACAAAAAAAGGCTTTTAAAAGTTGGCAGCTGGCATTCATACTCCGGTGTAGCTAACGAAGAAATAAGAGCCGGTTATCCGGAAAAACCTTAACCTAACAGCAGTGATAATATATAAAAAGTGTAATTTATGTTTTTTTTTTACCGTAAGCTAACGATAGGAAACTGATTTCATAAACTGAAATGTTATAAGGATTTCTATAACCCCAAGCTGGGAAATGTAGTGACTTTATCGTTCACGCAGCATGTATTTACGTAAATATAATCATTACATAAGGCGATAACTTCGTAAAAGTGAGCGCTTACCGTCCATTGGAAGTACGATGACGTATCTACGAAAGGCCATCTGGCACCGTACCACCCGCCACCACTCGTCTTGGACACTGTCACTTCGTCCGAATCACTCGCGGAAGTCACTGGATCAGGCTTCAAGGGTGGCAATGAGAAAACTTCATCCACCTCTAGCGACTCCTTAAACTCCTCATCGTCATCTACAGATAATAAAGTGTCCTTCAAGTCATTCATTCTTGATTCGTCACTCGGCTCAGATTCAGTGGTCACTGCAGTCCTCGTAGTGGGCGTTATAGTGGTTATCAACACGTCATCAAACAACTTTATGTTACTATTTGTCGTCACCGATTTTCTCATAGGTACGATTAAGGTGTAGCTTTGTGCAGAATATTTTAACAAATTTCCAAGCCCAATGGGCTCCGGTGTAACTGTTGGTCTAATGATCACATCCTTTTCCCAGGGTTTGAGGGACATATAGTGATCCAGGAGGCGAACACTACCGGAAGGTGTGCCGACAAGTGGAATTACTTCAATGTTTTTCTGCAGAGCTGGTTTCACTGTAGTAGATTCTGTTAAACTCTTCCAGGGCCTTAAGGCTGGCATGGTCCAGGGTGGCGTTGTCACCCTTTCACTAGTCACCGTTATGGGCACAGATGTTGTCGAGGGCACAGGAGATATAGTAAGTATTGACTTAGTACTAGTGTCCAAACTTGGTAAAACTGGTAATGGTATTTCTGGGGTTATTTTGAGTTCCTTCTTCCGGGTTTTAATAATATCCCGCCCCGTAGGTAAGACCGATGACGCAGTATTAACTTCATGATGATCCTGATGACTCCTTCTTGCATACAGAGCACCATTCAGGACATAAAGAGGAACAGACGAGAGTGCCAGAGCAGCAATTATACCGATAACTATGAGTAATACATATTTCAATGTGGATCTTCTCCGGGAACGCCGGATGTGAATCGAGGGGCTGTAATCGCGTCCCTTTCCCTTGAGGCCGCTGTTGTTGAGGACCTCCTCGGTCTGAGGCAGGATGGTGTATTGAAGGCTGTTTTCTCCGTGTCTCACTGTCTTGTACATGTTAGCCGTCGGAGTCACAAAAGAAACACTACGTTAAAATGTTATCACACGCAAAAACTTATCACATGCTCGAGTTTTATTAATGCAAGATGGCACTGAATTGCGGATTATTGTTAACGCGTTACATTAATGTTGAGTTGGGTCAGTGTGAACCGCCGAGGTTTCTGTGCTTTGTGCAGCGTTGACGGTGGCAGCCGCGGGTGGGGCGCATGCGCGACAACATCGAGCGGCTGCGCGTCCCCTGCTCTCTTCCCGATGGCCGGTCGTCCCAGCTTTTAGGTTATGACTTACAAGCCGGCACGGATAAATTGTACATCCTGCAATATCAGTAGTTACGGCACTAGAATGGGTTCAAACTCAAGTACCAATAATACTGTCGTACTGTTTGAGTCTTAACTGTTTGATAATACTTAAAACGAATTCCTGCTCGTTCAAAGACATTACGTGCGCTTCACATAACATTATATGAATTATCCACAGAACAACTCTGTAATATTTTCATAAGTAGATAATTTCATTTTTCCGTAAGATTTGATTATAACCAGTATAAAGTCTTGACATCATTTATATGACAATTCATACCAGGCACTAACCCCTGAGTAATGGCTTATTTCAAGTTCGAATGTTTCTTACTTACAATCTTCGAAGATTGTAAGCTACGATTATAAATTCAAAGTCTTACTTAGTAAATGGTGAATTGACTCTTATTTTTAGTGGTGTTTCGTTTTGATGTTGTTCGTATAGATTTCTTGAAGACACAATACGCTGTCTGTCTAGTACTCAGTACCTAGACTACACACCTGCTCGGTAACCGATAAAAGAGATCTAACGGGTGCCAAGTTCCATTGCAGTTCCTTTCATCATAGCTATGGGAATGTACCTACAACATTCTTCAATTAATTTAAAAGATAATTTGTTACGTTCTTTGATAGTGGATTTATGGACGTAATTTTTTTACATAAAATTGCTACTGGCCTCTTTAACCACAACATCACCCTTTCCTCGACCATCAAAACATTCGCACTAGCGCGTTTCATGCGGTCGCACTCGACGATGCTGAAGTGATGTTTTGTTATATGGCAGCACAAAATGAATTTTTGCGTGAACGTTTATGATATTATTTCAGGATAATATTTGGAAATAAAAAATACTACAATAATTTCTACGCATTCTAAGGATAAGCTTAGTCATAT
>DWLO01001452.1:0-14943 GCA_018245335.1 Dalla quadristriga
GAAATTTTGAAAAAATATTAAATGTACAGAATAAGTGCCCTTTGAGTTTTATTATAGTATAGATAGAAGATAGATTACCACGAAATTCGCCTTCTTTGTCAACACAGCATAACAAGAGTATATTTCATTCTAATGTGTTTTTGAACCGGACAAAATTGCAGAATGGTAATTTGACATTTCCGAAAAATCAACTTTTTAAGTTAAGCCCGTATATCACTAAGCCTGCAATATTCCCTACTCTAATCTATGGATGTGTTATTTGTAGGTTTTAAATTTTTAAATCATATGACGTTTCCATCAATTCCATGTCATAGTAAAACCACGCATGAAACGTGGTAATACCTACCATATAATTGCTAAAATTGTAATCATTTGGTTTTCAACAGTCAAAACTAAACGTTATTTTATATCACAGTGCAGTCTCGATCATTATTAGCGGGTGGCCATGGGCGGCAGCGGCCATCTGGAACCGCTTCATACTCGTTTGCTACTTGCTTGCAGATTTCGTTCTAAGATAATCTGTGATCCCATAAAAAAAATAAAAAATATAAATTTACTGTCAAAACAAAGCAAATCAAGAGGGGTTATGTCTTAGAACAATGTTGTTCTGAGGGTTATGTGGCGATAATTTCATTCAAAACCACTCAAAAATTCGCTTAAAAAATGTAGGTGTTATATTAACTAGGTGTATATTATTTCGGTGCATGTTACTAGTTCCATGATTCCAGCAGATAAGAAATTAAACAACAATGCATTTGAGGGGACGTAAACTAAAATATGATTATTGCTTTCTACCAACTAATGAATGTCGCACAGAGGTGAAAGAAGCTTACGATTGTTATTTAAAGTGTTTTTGGGGTGTGTGTGATCACCAAAACAGCTCTCACAGTTTGGTCACGAAACCAAATGGACATGGTAATTATTTCAATGAGCTTACCTATTTATACTTTAGTTTCGAATTTGTATATAAGTTCATGTATTAACTGTCTTGTGGTACTTATCTTACCTGTGGGCATCCCATCACCGGCGAGTGATTACGGAGTACGAGTGACCTCTCAGAATGAGAAGGGATATAGTTTCTCGCTACCGTCGAGGACTTTTAACTTTGGTGCTCTTGTACTAAAGTCCATTTAGTCCATATTGGCAAGAGCAAATAGATTTTAGTGAAGAAAAGTAATTAGGTACTGTTTTTTGGTAAAATAGCGAAATGAATAAGGGTACTAAAGTAAAAAGTCCTCGACGCTAGAGTCAAATGCAGCCGATGTGGCGTCGACGGCCGCAGTCGAAATGTTGAACAGCATCAACTGCAATCAACGGCAGACGCCGAACAGCAGGAACCAGTTGACCTTGTTATTGTATAGTTTACCATACTTTACTTGTTACCAATTATTTTATACAAGTTGAGGATAGCAAACAGTTATGACTGTTAGTGCATGTGAGTAAACAGGACTAAACACATAGTAATTGTTAGTAATTGTCCTATTCGAAGCTGGTCACAGATGCATTGCTACCATTGAGGACTGAGGTGGTCGCCTCTGGTAAAAGTGTAACCGGCATCCACACCTATCTGACCGGAACACGATTGTTCCATGGCAGAAATCGAATGGGCGTAGCGGTAGAACCGCCCTGAGCGAACCGTATACAGGTTCTACCTACCTAGAATAATATCATAATCAGATCCAATCTTTCAGTGATAACAGAACAACCACTGCTTGAAAAAGCTTTCAAGACTTCCATAACACAGAGGACAATATAAATATCCAGATAGTCAACAAAAATAAAAGTCACTGTAAAATGTAAACCCTTATAATAATTATCAAATGTCAGTAATAATTGTATTCGTTAAACTAGTCTGATTTTCATTTAGCACTTGCCTAACATTAATGTTTACTCTTGACTCCTCAATATAGCTTCTGAAGTTTCTCCATTCTTTGACATCTGCATTTTTATTTATAAGTGATATGTGCTCCTTATTATCAAGGTATTTAAAACTAGTGCCAGTGTGTGATATCAATTTAAAATTATTATCATTCCATGGTTGTGATATTGCGGGCAGTATTTTCGGAACAGCATGATAGCAAAGCCTAGCCTCTTTAGACATAACCACAATATCTCCACTATCCAGAAGGATAGCCGAAGGTTCAGTACATTTTTCATGGCCACCGAGTAGAAATATTGCAGACTGACCAAAACTGGAATTTATAACAAAATATTATTGTGTATACATAGAGTATTCTTAAGTAGTAAAATATAGATAGAGATTTCAATTATTGTCCGCTGTACGAAAGAGAGGTTGGCATAGCGATATTGCGAATAGTATGTAGTGTAAAAAGCAGCAGCTTTTTTCTTATAAGCATCATAGTAATACGACAAACCTAAATGAGAACAGTGGAGCTTCCAAGTTGACCTCCGAGTGATCAGTGTGAGCAGATAGTGTAGAACTCATGTGGTAATAATTGACTATGGCTGCTTCTGCCCTAAACTTATTGTAGTTAAGGTACAGTGCCACCACATCACAAAGCTCTGCCAGATCTGTAGGAAACTGTGACTTGTTCTCTTCACTGTACACCTGGAAAACAAATATCAAGGCTTTATTTCGCACTTACAGATACTTTTTAAGACAATATATTAAACTGGCATGGATAGGATGTCAGTATAAGTTATACCAATTAGATTGAGTGAATGATAATAATATATCAGCTTAGACATAGATGTGGTTCAGGGACTGAAATGGCTGTCTCTAGTATAAGTGTGACCAGCAATCCACCACTCAGACTGAAAATAGTCCTGCTAAACTAAATTAATTACCAGTTATCAAGCAGATAAAAAGTTAATTCAAATTTCAAAAATAATTTAAGTGTTACCAAAACTAAGTTATGATTGCTGGGCTAATATTTACAGTTATTACAGTAATCTTAATAAGCTTCAAGTGTAAATTTGATTAAACATTCTTAGATCAATAATTGAAATTCTTAGAAGATATAAATAATATTTTACAATATTTCATTGTGTAAGAGCAGAATATTAACATTTTACTTTACTATCCCAATTATGATGGTAACCCAGAGTTGTCCATCGCAATTTCTTTTGCAGTTTTCTGTTTAACTGGCCATCCTCAAAGCATTCCTGCCACCAGTTGTCAAGATTAATTTCTATGTCTATATTCCTTTTATTCGGCTTTTTTGAATACTCCTCCAGACATTGTCTGATCCAATATCTCTGACCCAGGTTTGTAAATGGATTCTTTATTAAAATTAATCCTGGATGTCTCGTGAACGAGTATTGTCTCCATTCTGATAACTTGTGCAAACCAAGTAATTCACTTCTAGGATCATCATGAACTTCGCCAGACTCTATACTCTCCATCTGAAACATTTTTATCAAATTTGTAATCAAACTTTCAATGATTTGCCATACAATTCATATTGCTGGCTTTAAATATGATTACAGTATTAAGACAAAATATTGCGATTGTTAGGTGCAAAGTAGATAATATAATTAGGAAAACATTTTATTTTTATTATCTCGATTATCTTTTTCTTCAGCTTCAAGAAAATTATTTATAAAAGATAGACACTTACCTCATGCATGAAAGTGTTACGCTCAATTGATATGACAGTTTTGTACGAAGGTTTTTGGCTATTAGATTTGTAATATTTAAATTTCCTCATAAATATATCTTCCTTCAATGCTGGCATAACAGGTTCGCATTTTAACTTACGCTTCATAGTTTAAGTTTGAATATGTACTATTAGTTTGCTTCGTGATATTAAGTAAAATCATCGATCTATCGATATTGCTTAAGTGGGTTATTGTACTTCTGACTTTCTGACAATTATTTATTATACTTCGAAAAACTTCATCCATGCCATGAAACGCATGTGACGTGATTTTGTGTGACATTTGCCCTCGGGTGAGCTTGTCAGTTTTGATGAAAAAAAAACGTCAATAATATACAGCATATTATAATTAAAGTACTCTGTGATATACATTATTTTGAAAAAAAAACATTACGGGCAGAATCGTAACATATTTTCGGCGTGCGCGGACCAAAATATTCCTTAATCAACTTTCAGGTATTTAGGTGTGTTTAGTTATTAGTTGTAGTGGTACCAAATAGTATAATTGTATATTGAGTTGTACACATACGAGTGAATGTGACAGCCCTGACTAATTTATTGATGAATGGGGTAAAAGTACTGGTCCATAGACTATAAAAATCGATGGTGTACCTCGAGGAGTCGCATCTGTAATACTCATAGTATTTATAGTATGTGTCACATCTGTGTACAAACATATCTGCCAAATAAATTTCTGCCCCGTCCGGGGATCGAACACGGAACCCACGGCTCGTAAGACGGTCACTGACCAACGCACCGTCCATATATATTAGTATATAGTAGCTACTAGTTACTATAATATATTAGTAGCTAGGTATAAATTACCTGTCCTGTCCTGTGTCAAGTGGTGTCCAGTATGTAGTATCCCTATATAGTCTGTTTCCAGTCAAGTGACACCTGTCAAGTCAATATATTACTTTCAATATAAAAATAGTACAGAGAATTGAGACACAAATACACCCAATTCATATTTGTACGAAATAGATGCGCTACATCGATGAAATAAGAATATTATTTGAAATGCTGCTGCCAATAATACCAATAAAGTAACAGAAAAGGTTGACCACACACGTTGTTGTCCTATTATTTATATAAGTATAAAATACTTAGGTAATTTGTTGTTTAAAAATGAGTAGCGAAACGTCGCCAGTTCAAGCCCAAGATGAGAATGTAAGTAAAAGTTTTGGACTGTAAATATGGTTAAATTAAAACGCCGAGTAAGAGGATCTATGAAGTTCTATATTTTAATAGTGTCGATACCCGCTGATGTTTCTTGACGATGTAACAGATCGACTAAGTTAAGCCGTACTAGCTTCTGCTAGCACTTGCATCGCTGATCGCTAATAGCAGACTTTTCATGAGCGCTTCCGATCTTCAGAGGGCACAGTATGCCGTTCGTCGTCGTTAGACTTTGTTGGAGGTTTTCGGGTTCACTAAACACTACCGACACTCAGGTTGGCCACTCCTCCGCCTATCCGCACATGAGCAGTATGATGATGATAGTTTATCAACTCAGGTTAATAATTTGTAACACTCAATACTCTTTTTTGACTTCCTAGTTTTATGTGTATTGTTTATTTTATTTAATATCAATGTAAAAACCTGACATTCGTTAAGTGTATATATATACCAATAATGAAATACATTTGTTTCAGATTTTTGAAGAACTAGATGGAAAGTCAAAGTTACGGAAGTGGTTGAATATGAATTTCAGGGTTGAAATGACTGATGGGAGGGTATTGATTGGAGTATTTCTTTGCACAGATAGGGATGCAAATGTAATTTTAGGTAAATACTAATTAACATTTTAGCACTTTTGACACCTTAATAACTAAGATGTATTTATAACTAATTAAGTTAATATTTTGGTAACTATGATTACACAAGCTTTACATCTTGTAAGTAAATAGGAATTCTGTTATTTATCTTTTATGTTGTATCTAATTCTTAAGTACAAAACTTAAATGATGGGAAGTGGTATTTTATGTTGTGCTCTAGGATTTAGTTGTCAGCAAAGCTTCAATAAAAAAAAATTAACTACCCTGTCACTACAGTTCATACAAGAGCTGTTCTGCATCTGATTAATATTTATGATGTTTATTTTGTAGGAGCCTGCTCAGAGTACCTTAAGAACAGTGATGGGGAAATGGAAGATCCAAGGGTATTGGGTCTCGTCATGGTGCCTGGAAGGCACATAGTATCCATTCAAATAGATGACACCTCAAGTTCACAGAAATACTATTATGATGAATAAGTTAGTGAAGTAAATTATTTTATTAATTTCATGCATTAAGTTATTATTATTTAATTCTATGGATATTAAATGTTTAAAAATAAAAGAGTGTCAACATTGAAAAATATTTATTCAGTTATAAGCAGCTTAACTCACCCAATAACTGTTTCAATACCTCTGGCTCCAGATATATATTCTTGGAATCATTTGCAAAGGGATTATATTCATCCTCATTATTAATACACAGGGAGTTCAGTAAATCCATTAGATCACTGCAGATAGATAGTATTCCAGACTGTGGACTGATGAGCACCCTATGTAAAAGTGTGCTGTTCAACATTTTATGCAAACAAATGTAAGGATGTGTTGACATTTCACCACCATTTACTTGTCTATAAAAGTGTACACTTAAATTTCTGATGTCTTGATCCTCATCTTGTAGAAACATCACTGCAGCCTTTATTGTATTAACCTTTGCATAATCTGATAAATTTATAAACTTGCTTGCAAGCTCATTATTTGCTGTTGCAGCTATCAGTCTCATGTCTACATCTGCAATTTTAGGGTTGCACAAGCTAAAAATAATATTTGACAAAGTTGATAGTTCTTTATCTGCATTATCCTTAAAAATTCTTGCAGCAAATGAAATCATGTGTCTTGTTCTAAAAGACACTTTGTTTTCTATTAAGTATTTGTATAGCAATGTTGTTTCAATATGAACACTAAGCAACTCTGTGTGCAGTGATATTTCATATAATGTTCTCCATATAATTGTACTTTGTTTTTTAAATCCCAATAGCAATAAGGCATTACAGAGCTTAAATAATATTTCTTCCGGAATTGCTCTTTCGCCTTCTATTCTCTTATTAAGTGTTTCACAATATGTTTCAAAATCACTACAGTCGGCAATTGCTATAACAATATCTGGTATTCGGTCCCATGAAATATTTTCTAAATAATGCTGTATGCGAAACTTTGCCCACAGAAATATACCTGGGGCATTACTATTCTGGTTCATTTCTGATAATGTTTGTTTTAGCATGATGTCTGTGAGGTCTAAGCATTCAGGAAATGTACATTCAAATCTTTCTCTGCATAGATAAGAACATTTTCTTTTTATTAGTATGTTACAGTATTTATATTTAAGAGTAGCTGCTTTCTCTTTTACATCTTTTGTATTGCATTGATTGACAAATTCATTCAACAGCATAAGAGTTCCATGTAAACAGTTTTCAGTTTCATAGGTGCAGTTGAGAAGAACCTCATAAATTGTCTCTAAGAGATAAATATTTAGAAGGCATTTTGATGTCAATCGTCTAACCACATATATTGGGCTGCCAAGTAAAGATTTAAGGCTTAATAGTAAATCTTTGTTATATTCTGTTTCATTTGTAAAACTATATAAAGGGGCTAGGTTCGCCAGTATATTTAGTGTAGGCACTAAATTGTTGTGACTCTGTATAACATCACACGATGATTTAGTGGTGTCGATCAACTGTGTCTCTATGTAATTCCAGAGTTTTGGAGAGTGCGTGCGAAATTCATCAACTGCTACAGTAGCAATTACTTCTTCACTAAGACCTGAATTCTTCTTTTGACCAATAAGTTTAGGGATCAACGAACCATATAACTGGAGTGCAGCATTTCTGAAAGAATAATAATCTCATAAATGTCTTAATATAACAGGCTAATATTATGAGCCTTCTGTTTGTCATAACTCGCCAGATTTTCTTAATTAAACCTTGTGACAGGGTGACTAAGATAAGTGTCTATGAAGAAATCTAAATTAAGTAGGTAAGTATTTACCCTCAAGCAACATGTAGACACACTTAATATTATACAATACTGTTGTCCGCGGCTCCGCCCGCGTAAACTTTGATTTTAACATCTAGCCTTTCATCCTCTACACATACCGTATTAGGGGAGGCTTGTTAATGTAGCCTAAGCTTATTTTCTAGTTATAACATAATAATAAGTGTACTGTACCTTATTTGCCAACAGGAACTTGAAAGATTGTCAAAGGCTAGTTCTGCTAATTTTGCTGAGTAATACATCACGTCTGAAGCCAAACTGCTGTCTATTACAATTTTAGTCAGAAAATGTATATAAATGGCTTTTGGTAAATCTCTTTCATTGCTTGTGTCAACCTCATTGTCATTACTGCAAGATTCAGGTAGTCTTTTGCAAGTATCCAATATAGCTTGCATGAAATAATGAAACAGGGGCTGCAAACAACATAAATAACTTTTACTTTACAACACTAATCGCCTTTATTCGACAGTGCACACCATTCATAAAAATACTAGAATTGAAAATAAAATTACGAGAACAATAGGCACCATCATTACTGTTGTAAAGCAATATCCTCCAGAAAATATTTTACAAAAAAACCAATTGTAAACGATTTTCATTACGGTTTGCGTACTCTAATCTATTAATATTTTACCAACAACATGATTTTAACTGTAAAGGAAATGCAGCTTCACATGAAGGAAAATATGTTTTCCTTCGTAAATTATAGCTCAACGAACAAGTATATATAGCGCCTTTATTGAAAAACTCCATGTCAGTCCACTGAGAAAACTTCAGATGGAAGCTCCTCCCATAACTTACGTGTGAGCGGCAAAAATGACATGTGACAGTGGTTTACCTCCATAAAAGAATACTCTAGTTCCACAGCTATTTTCTGATATCGAATTTGTTTACCTTGCCTTTTTTCATATCATTACTGACAATCCGGTGTATCATAATAGAAAGCCCAGCCCCTCGTCTCGTTACAGAAGCCATGGTGCTTGTCTCTGATATTAATTGATGAAATTTACTGTTTAGCAACAACATTGGTATTTTCGAAATCGTACATCCAACAGGTGATAATGTCAGCTGCTGTATTGCTTGACCTGTAAACAATAATATTGAATGGAATACATCAACAATACAACCAACAATAGATGTCAGTTTGATCCTTATTCCATGTATAATATCTCATAAACGACTAAAATAACAATAGGGTCAATGAGGATTAAACAATAGTTATTACCAAGAGCAGCGCCTCCAGCTTCTATAGCACCTTTATGTCTAGAAGTTTCCAGAACATTACAAATGATGTTTAGACATTGTTCACAAATATCTGTATAGCCATTATCTTTGTAATACCTTATCAATATTGAAGAAAGTTCACATGAGGCCTGCAAGATAAGTATTATTTTAAATACTTAAACCCTTGAAATGTAGTAAAGATTAACAACCTAGGTATATTTATTTACCTTGACATTCAACCACATGCAGTTAAGAACAATTTGGTGCAGGCCTGATAGATTTGTATCATTATCCTGATGACATATCTTATGTTCTGAATTGGCTATCATATCCTCCACCATGTCATTCATTTTGGAAAAATCTGAACTGACTGAAGCTTCTTGCTCCCAAGCAAACTGATTGGAAATACTTTTTAAGATATTGATCAATGATGTGATAACATTTACTGAAATAGTCAGCTTATGTGATTTTTCTAGACACACTTCAATTATACTGTGCAAAATGCTGAGGTATGAGTGTAGCTGTTTGCCTTCATCAATTGATTTCACAATATCGATTTTTGAGCTATGTTCAGCTTTGACTATTTCATATGCAAACTGAAACACATCCTCAACACTCTTAAACTGACCGTCAGTGGAATGTTCAGTCAATAATAAATTCACAACTAATTTGAAAATAGTTTGGCCACATGTGATCTGATAGAAGAACCTACTTCTCAAACATGACTGAGCTTCTTCTGTTAAATATGATATAAGATCACTTTTGCATAAAATATCAGAGTAATGATATAACAAGACATCCATGACTTGCTCCCTAATATCATTCGACGGGTCTTTCAATAGGCTTATTAGTTTTAAAACAAAATATTTTTCCGATAATATCCATTGATCCCTGTTTATTAAAAATTTCAATAATGTCACCTGAAGCTGTTTAGTTCCTTTGTGTTTTTTCCTTGGGATCTCCTTGAACATGGAAAGCATGGCTTTTACAAATAAAATGGTGGCAAGTTTTCTTTGATAGTTGCCATTAAAGTTCAGTGATTCAATAATAAACAATTGCAGTTTTTTACAAAAATTTAACATATTTTCAACATCACATTCTTTACTATTCTGGTTGTTTACAAATTTAATATGCAACTGTATTAGAAAGTTTTGTAGGCATTTTATCATGTTAATTCTTAGTACTGAACAGTCAGAATTAACATTATTATTCAGATAGTTTAAAATCAAGTCATATTCTTTTTGCTCTGGTAAATGTTTTCTGTGTAAACCACATGCAATATCGAAGGAAAGTATCTTCATATGTACATCACTGTGTTCTATACTTTGTAAAATAAATTCTTCTATGTGGTGACATGTAAAATATTTTTCAAGCAATCCCAACCTGTTACTTTGTTGCATAATACTCAAACAGCTATACAACTTGTGCTCTGCACTTTTCAGTGTTTCAATTTCTTCAAAAATGGTTTTTGTTAATGATGGAAATTTCTTCAGAGTATTCAGGCACCAGTAGTTATAGAAATTCTCGATAGGTTTTATAGAGGACCCTTTAGCTATTTCTATAACATATCTCAAAAATATGCTACACCATTCATCGTCTGTGTTCAGCTTTTTCACAATAGTAATATACATGTCAGCTCCTGCTGATACTAATCCAGCTTTTTTCAAACTGTATATTAGCCCTTCAACCATGTCATATTTGATTATTAAAGCTTGAATTTTAACTTGACACTGTTCAATTATCTCAGCAAACATTAAGTACTTAGCTTTGCTCCAATAAAAACCATTTAAGTTTTGCTGAATATATTCAAGCATTTCTTCGTCCACAAAAATTATCAGGTTTTGAAAGATGATTTTATTCAAATTCCTCACTCCAGTAATAGGGTTTTCCCAATTGTGATTGATAACATGTAGGAGTTTTAAGTTACTTTCCTTATTGAATATAATTTCCTGATAAGATGTACCTTCTATTTTTCTAAAGAAGGTCATTATTTTGAATGTAATAAATGTGTATCGTGAATATTCGTATGCCATTAAAGTAAGTAAACTAAAGATTTTTTCTACAATAGCTGCTATAGTTGAGTCATGTACTTTATGTAAAAGTATTGAAGATTGAAATATACCATAAGTCAGGGAGAGTGTATTGTACATATTTTTACTTTCCATCTCTTTCTCCTTCAAATAAAGTTCATGATCAATATGACTCAGAACTAGTTTTAAATAATAATCTTTTTCATTGGAATAAGTCAAAATTGTATAGAAACAGGTTGAACAAAGTAGTTGGTCATCCAATTCTGTTAATCCCACATCCATATGATGCCAAAGGGTATCTAGTATTGTATGACAGTGTTCTTTAAACTCCTCATTGCATTGTAGGGTATCCTTAGCTAGTTTAATTTTCTTCAGCACCTCCTGAAAAATACAACATGAAAATATATGAAAAATTCTTGAATTTGTGTTGTGTTATATAAGTACAGTTACTGTAACTATCTTTAAATTTTTAACACTACTTTTATTTTATTCAAATATGTTGCATCACTGAAAGCTGAGAAACATGTAATTAGTAAGAACCAGAAAGCCTTCATAGAGCTAAAGATTGCATCTGTATACTTAACCAAACCAAATATACCCACAGGGCAACATCCTATCTTAGTTCTACACTGATTCCACAACACTAAAAATTGGCAATACGCATTAGCGATGATCCTTTAAGCTCTGAGTATAGTTTAATGACAGACATTTTATCCCCGAAAAATGCACAGCCTTGTGATTTATAAAGTAAAATGTATAATTTAGCAAATAAATTGTAGGTCAAACTTGTCAGTTACCTGTATGTCTTCCACTTTTAATTCCGATGTTTGGATATTTATCTTCAATATAGATTTTTCTATACTATTCATATTGCAAGGACCTGCAAAATAAACACACCTATCTTAAAGTACCCATCAATTTATTCAACAGAATAATCAATTCATTATTTACCTTAAAATAGTTTCAGGATTTTTGTTCTTTTTATGGGTTAAACAAATGAAATTACCAATACTAAATTAAAAAGATTTACTAAATACTCTAAGTACATACATAATTATATACAGTAAATAAAACTAATGTCATATTAAAATTATCCTTTATCTTTTATAGGTTCAAATCCCTCTTTTTGCATTTTCTCTTTGAACACATTGAAATCCCGTTTTCTATCAAAATGAGTGACCCACTTGGGTGGGCATGATTGTTCGAATGCTCGCCTAAACTGAGCGCATACTTTGGGTATAAGTGAACTGTCTTTGATGTTTTCATCATCTAAACATTCCCAGTACCGATCTCTAGCATCCCAACAAGTTTTCCTTTGAGCTTTATCAGGAAATGACATCTTTACTGCCTAAAACAAGAAGTAAGCAGTCATGAGACCAGACCAATTAATTAAAATATTTTGAGACATTAACCCAATAAATTACAAGCAAACAATAATGTACCATTAATTTGTTCCTCCAATAGTTCAAAGATGTAAGTATGTTTGTCTCTAAAATCTTAATTTTAAACACAAAGTACTTAAATATCGATTATAATAATATGAAAGGCAAAATTATGTTGTTCGATTTGATTGCACTTACTTTAAATGTAAGAATCACAAGAACTATTAACTCTGTCAAAGGACAAAATCCAGTAGAAAATTCAGTCCTTTCTTGTCATGAAATAAAATCGCCGATTTTTTTATCTTGGAGATAACCTTAAAACTAGAAACCGTCGATCGGACTCACAGCGGCTCGATCGATAATGGACAGTGACTGACGTAAAAGCTATGACTTACTCAGACTTACGTCATGTTGACATTCGGTGGATAGGTTTTTCTTTTCAGTATGGGTTCGCATTTCTTGTGCATTTGCCAATGTCAAGTTTGTGATATGAATATTGAAACGAAATTAAATTACCTAATTAAATTTTAGAGGAGCGCGGGAATCTCTAAAAGAAGTTCGTTTGCGTTTGCCCGCCTGGCCTACAATTTAAATAGAAATGTTAGTAGATGATGTCAGTTGTGTATAAGAGTTAGGGGAAGGCATTTTGAGCATTCCTTCTAATAAAATGATGCGTAGTAAACACTTTATTTCGTAAACATCTTATTTTGAATTATTGTATTTCCAGGTGAAAAATGTTCAGTTATTTGCTTTATGAATAAAGCCCGAGGCAATGCGTATGAAGCGATTTTGTATCATGAAGGGTTATGATTTTGCTATTACCAGCATGCGCAAACACCACACTGGCGTAGGTCATGATTGGTCTTTTACAAGTTTTGTAAATTGTCACTTTGTGACGAAGTACCATTTTACTTTACTAGCCTAATATAATATGGGGGATATGGCGCCCAGTACAAAAGCAGCTCTATTACGCACCTTTTTGATGTGCTCAGCGAAGGACATTTTTCTATCGAGGGTGACTCCAAGATATTTGGCCGAATGGATCCATGGAATTGGGCGATCGAATATGCACATACTGAGTACCTACTTTACGCTGTACTCTCTGTAGAGAAGTAGACAGGGCCACTACCATAGATATATCAGTACTCATACGTACACTACGTATATTCCCTATACCTATGAGGTATGAGAGTGTCTACTCTCAAATAGGAATTGGTATTGACCAAATCTGTATAACTAGAAAGGAACGTCTTTTTCAAATATACTGATCGTTGTATGAAAAAAACACTAGTTGAGTGAATAATTTTATTATGCCTGTACTATACACAGTTAACAATCGGTGATGCGTACCTACCCAACAAAAAGTTTGTATACCTATGACAAAACCAAACAAAGTTAAAAAATCACTATTGGTTATGCTCAGTACACACTAATTATATGTAGGTACTTTACATACGGTACATAACAATAATAAAATTCTGTACTCCTTACAAAATATTACGATTAGAACAATTATTTTTGTGACGTATCGGATAAAAAACACTCATAAAAAACTTTGACATGACCAATAATTTTTCAGAGTTCTGGGAATCTGGAAATTGTGTGACTTTTGTTTTAAGTGAGTAACCAAAATAAGTGTTAAATGGTTGATGCTTTCTGTTTGATCTGTCTGTAATAGTCGTAGGTAGGTGTGAGACACCTATTCTTTCTCAAACGGATGCTCTGATTTTATTTCTTTTCTATCAGTTGGTTATTTTGGAAGTGAACTGCTCTGAATATTTACAGATCCTACCTTCAGAATCTGCGTCAGCTGTACCATGGACAAAAAGTACTATTATGGAAATGATTAGCCTGTACTGAGCATATTTCCAAGCTATAACAAGGTAAGTAGGTAGTGAATAGTAGTACGTTCATACATTATTCTGCAGTAATTTTCTACTTTGAGTAATGTAGGTAGGTAAGTATATAAAATTTGCTACTTATCTACTCGTAGGTATCTAAAAATAATTGCGAATAACATGAAGTTTGCTCGAAAATGACGGATTATAATACAGTGGCAATATTTCATTCGTGTAAAAGCTTCCAAACACCTATTCTACAATTGGCTAAATTAATTTTATTGGAACCTACTTTACGTAATTGTAATAATTCTTACGTATGTAATTTATTGTTACGGTTTGATAAAGCTTCGTTCACCTTTAACAATAGTTAAGTTAAGACAATAGATATTACAATGTTTTTATGTTATTTTAATATCCATCGTTCTTTGCTAAGCCCAATAATAGAGTAAGAAGGTACTTACTTATACAATAAAAACTTGTCCTTTTCCGAACCAAACATTTTAACTTTAAAAATACATATAAGGTTTTTACAACTTCTGCCATAATTTTATTCTCTTCTGAAGCCGGTAACAAAATTGGTAGTTAGTAGGTAAGTACATAAGTGAATATTTGGGCATTTGATTTCTTGAATTTTATACGAAACATTACAGTTGCATAATATGAGATTATTACTTTATATTGACATATATAAATAAAATATACTTAATCCCCTTTTTTCTTGACAATGTTATTTGATGGCTTGATAATTATTTTTATTGAAAATGTTGGCTACGCTGCCGTGAATATATTTATTCACAGCAG